>VNWY01001547.1:0-14042 GCA_009869845.1 Pseudachorutes palmiensis | reverse complement strand
TCAAATGTAGGTCCGTTAACACCGAAATCACAAAAGGCCCAAGTGGTCCCTTTGAAAATGAGGACATAAACACGGAGCTTAAGGGACTCCGTTGATCCTCATTATGGACTACATGAGAGCCCCCTGTCATCCACACTTTGTTGTTATGAGAAGGATTAAAACTTCTTAAAAATTCCTCAAAGGGATTAGGATGAAGAGCACTCAGGAACACACCTTCCCAAAGGGTCACCAGGTCAGTCCTCCACAAGTCTTGCACTTAATTCAAAGCTAAAATCCAATCGCAAATGCCGACACCGTTACTTCTGGCTGTTCACTCAGCAAGGAATGCGTTGGCCAAAATGTGCAACAATTTTGAAATTTTTGAACTTGTCGCCTAATGCATGTTCCAAAGGAAACATTTTTATGGCTGCCCCTTGACTTTTACATTTGTTTCGTTTCATTCTCCGCCCGTGTGAATTATGTTGTTTGGCTTGTAGCCCATAATGGAATCCTGTAAGTTTAGAAAAGGGTATCGGGCACAGAAATTCGCATTCGTTCCGCTTGACGTTCCTGAATGGAAGGAGAGAAAAAGAAAGGATGACTGGAGGATCCATCACTTTCCCTTGGAGACAGTTTCGTCTGGGCGTCTTCTGGACTTAAGGGACCTCTGGACCACCCCCGGTATTGTCAAAAGGGGATTAAGGCCTCATGATTCCTTGGCAGAAAACGGTGGTGGTGGCATTGATCCATCCTCATCTTCAATTGTTACCTCTAGATGACAATTTAAGGAAAGGTGACACGAAACCCAAAGGAATGGCCTTAAATTGAAGGCATCAGCGGACACCCCCACTTCACTCTGATGAAACTGAGGCTGAAGGAATCCTTTGTTTGTGGGACATGCTCAATTGAGCATTTACGGACTATCATGACCTTCATAATTGTCTTCGCATTGTCACTCATCATTGCTCATCTACTGCCGACAGATCCCCGTTACTTTTCAATTTCCCTTTCTTCCAAACAATGCGCTTGAGTTGACATTACCCTGGCGTGAAACAAACGGTAGATTCCCAACTTATTTTTTAAGTGGCGGACGGTTATTCTTGCGGCAGTGAGGTATATGGGTACTTTGCCTGGGGAGAGTTTTTGAGCGTCTGGGGGTGTGATGGCTGAATTAGCGTCTTGCCTTGATCTTGGTTTTTGGAATTAATTGGAGGATTCCATTAGAGCAGTGGAGATGGGCAATGTAACTTGATGGCTACCTGAGATAAAGGAGGTCGACCAAGTGGACAGGAGATGAAGGATGCGGTGATATCCCTTTGGAATTTTTACGTTGTAAGAAACATGGGAACCGCATCATCATCAGATCTCCGAGTAGGATATGAAGAAATGCTTTCAGAATTTGAATTCTGAGCAGCCTCCGCTGTCTCCCTGCTCCTGTGGGAAAAATACTCTGACGCTCATTTGTACCCTTCAGAGATTTCTCAGTTCCAGCGTCCCTGGGCTTTACGGAGGTCGCAAAGGACTAATCAATTACACGCAGGAGGAATCAATATGCATCTCAATGGCAATTTGTCTCCACCAGACATTAAATGACCACGTTTTCTAATCTTTCAACCCCTGTATAAAGTCGCCCATGGAGATCCAAAGCTTATACTTCAAAACTGACAACGACACTTTTCCAAATCCCGTTTATAAACGTAAGCCTTGAATTTTGCATGTGTATTTATTTCTTTCAGGGGCATTGCCAGGGTCGGAGAACCAACTAATTTGATCCAGAATACCATTCGTGGGGTAGGGATGGGCGTTGCCGGGAGCTACATGGAGCCTGCTGTCCAAGGCGTCTTGCGAAAAAAGCAAGAACGACTTGTTCGCGAAAACCGCGGAGTCCTAGAATCCATTGCCAGAGGAGCTACTCATGCTATTCACGAATGCAAATATCAATTCAGACACCGACGGTGGAACTGTCCTACGAAACCATTTTGGAGGGGGAAGAACGTCTTTGGGAAAATTGTGGATAGAGGCAAGTCTTAATTTTAATTTTCCACGTTTTAATTTTATGTGACGTTATGCAAATTGTGTTGACAGCGGGAGTGTTGAAATCTGGTGATAATTACTAACCAGGGGTCTCTGTTATGGCGCTCATGGCCACCGGAGGAGTCATTGTCCTGGATCTTTTGTTATAGCGATGGGATCTATACTAATCCACTCTTGCGCATAAATCAGAGGACATGGCGTCTTCGTAATTCCCTCTGCGGAATGAGTTCTGAATTTAAGACCCATAGTTGTCTCCCGCTTAAAAGGGCTCTTATTTGATAGGACCAAAGGATTAAATGAGTGGACGTAAATTAACGTGGATGAGGAAGGGAATCTGAAACATCATTTACCAGAATATTTCATCCTCATTTCCATAAAATTTTTGATGAGGATAGCGCACGCATATTCCTCCGTCCTTCCCCTGTCACGCTGCTGTCATTCAATGTATTTTTCCTTATAGCGGAATTTCACCTTTTCATAAACATCGTTTTGAGCTGGACTTTGCAACGATAGTCGCTTTTGAAACCAAGGACTATTGGAAACGTGTCTGTGTACTTTCCCTATACAATGAATATGCCGTGCGTTCTTTTTTTTGTTAAGAGGCAAAGGGGTTGAAGACGACGCTTAAATAATTCCTCCTTCCATTCACAGCCGGCAAAATTAATTACAAAGTTTCCTTCTTTCATTTGTCAGGATGTCCCAGCCCACAAGTTTTCTTATTTTCATTCTATAAAAGGTAACCAGCCATTAATTCCCGAATCACGGGACTTCCAAAAAGTCCTTAGTTTCCGCAAAACAGTCACCAAACACAGTTTAGCGTTTAATAGCACCAATTTGCAATCTGCAACTGGATTAATGCTGATTTGACTCCTTTAGACTGGTTTTTAAGGTAGTAATTCCCGGAGGAATGAAGGCAATTTTCATTCAAATTTTTTAAAGTACACACACATGTTGGTGGGATGTTGATAGTGTCGAAGGGTTGGCTTTTTGGAAGTGTCCGTGGGATGAGTGATGATTTTCGGTGGGGAGATTCCGGGTGGCGGTGGCCCTCGATGGCAGCACCTGTGGCTAGAGGTCAATCCCCGCTTCTTCCCACACTCCTTAAGCCCTTGAATGAAGTAATGAAGTTATGAGCCTCGATGAAGGAACCTTGCGTGATGGAAGTCGTTTGCATTCATTAAATCTGTTCGCCTGTCGTGGCTTACCTGTTGCTGGGCGGGTGGCCCAGGACGTCTTCTCAAGGTACCCTTCTGCCCGTGAAGCGATTCAATTGGGAACTCCACTTGGAACAAACTTTATGGGAATTCAGAGATGACTAATTCGGGTGGATAAAGCTACGAAAGACAGAGACAAAGTCGAGGAACAACGTCATTAATAAGAGAGCAAGAAGTTAATTAATGAATTTGCTGAGAACAAGACAACCTTGTCAACAGTTCCATCTTCTAAACCCTTGTAATACTCAATCCTAAAATTCGTTAAGAGCGCTGCCCTTATGAGCTTAGTTGCGTCATTTCCAGACAGAGACAAATATCACCATTGAAACGCTCGCAGTGACCATAGGGAAATTCCATTTGCAAAGAATCTATGGGATTGCACAAGCGCACAAGGCCTGACTCATAAAACTAAAGAGCGAAAGGAGACGACACCAGCGTCGTGATTAAGGAAGAACCACGAGGAGGGAACACCATAAAGTTCGGAGATCTTAATTCTCACCTATAAATCAAGTCCCCGTCCCGCTGAAACTCCGAAGGGATAAAGTGCCCTTTTACCCTTTTATGGCCATTAATCCCGTTTTACTTCCAAATCTGCGTGACCAAGGTGCAAACTCAGGGAGAGATTTCCCACCTTTGATAGAAACTTCAGAGATGATATTTCAATTAATCCCAAATTAAAGGGCCATTTGATAATAACCGGAAAGCCCTCCTGTTAAGGCTAGTAACAAGGCTAAAGACAAGAAATAGAGCTTACTAGAACTCTTTAAGCTTATAATTTTCGTTAATGATTCTTTCCATAATGATTTTCTGATGAGCCACCCGCAGCGTTGGTGCGCATGACAAGGCAGATTTGATTCTTAAATTATTGAATCCATCGGAGATCAAACCAAGTTTCGACAGTCTTTTGATCCTTTGTGGGAATATTAGCACAACAAGAAACATGAGACTTTGAAAATGAACTAGAGCCAAAGAAAGAACGGACGACATGATGGTTTTTCCTTTTTGAACCTTCCCCCCAAAAGAGCGGCTGAATGGAGCAGTTGACAATACGGAACACACAACTCCTTTTCTTCAACAATGGATACACTTACCTTCTTCTTCCGACCAAAAGTCCTTTCATTGTGGACGCCTATAGTTAATCCTTCAACAGAGAACTGCATCCTCATCCAAAACTTTTAAAAACTTATTAGAAATATGAAACTTCCTTCCGAATCAGTGCGCATGAAATTCGGTATTTCAATGGCTAATCGACGCAGAAAATTCTCAGCCATACTAATAGAAAGCATTTTTCGTCAAAACCAAAATTAAATGATAATTGGAAATCTAAGCGTTGTGTGAGCTATCACAAATAAACTATGGAACCTGACTCGAGCCGTTTTGCTTCAGCGACGCTTTGTTCGCACGCTGTTCTGAAATTGGCATGTGCTCCTTAACACTTTCGTTGGTTTTGGAATTGAGTAATATCCAGGTGAAGTTTTTGTGGAATAGAAGCTTGTCATGAGGGGACTTGGAAGTCTCCATTGTGTTTTTGTTTGGTGGTGGTGGTGTTGGAAGGGGCAATTGAAGAGCATAAAGGGATTAGCCTTAAATTAGCAGTTTCCATGAAGTAGTTTTTTCCTCTTGCATGAGCTGGGTGGTAAATCTCTGACTCAAAGGAGGCTAATGTAACAATCTGGAAGTAACAGAATGTTTTCTTGTTCGTCGTGTTCCTAAGTATGTTTTCAGTCCTGAAGCTTTTTGTATATGTGTCTTTGAATGGCAGAAGGATTAAGGGTGCGCACACCTTTCAATGCCTCCATCGCCCAGATTCCATTCACGTAATCCAAAGCATTACCTCACAGGGGCTTTAAAGAAACGACACATTGAAATTCATGCCGGATTTACAAATTCAACGACCCCAAAACTCTGTTTTGCCAGGTGGCAAAATCTCCTTTCTGAAATGAAGAAATGAAGACCAAACAAACTAAAGTTGCTTAATTTCTTTTGGTTATTCACAGGTTGTCGAGAAACGTCTTTCGTATACGCCATGACAAGTGCCGCCGTGACTCATGCTGTAGTGAAAGCATGTAGTGAAGGAGCCATTGAATCATGTACTTGTGACTACCGCCTTCATAGCAAATACAACCGCCTTGGAATGACGACGGGACTCGAGCAAACCTGGAAGTGGGGCTCATGCTCGGATAATATTGAGTTTGGATACAAGTTTTCCCGGGATTTTGTTGATGCGGGTGAGAGAGCGCGTGACCTCCGGGGTGCCGTCAACCTTCATAACAACGAAGCAGGACGATTGGTACGTTTCTTTCTTAACTTGCAACACTTCCACATTTGTGGACCCGGAGAGCACGTGTGACTCCGGTCGTCCATCAACCTTCATTTTAGAAATGGGACAGGCAGCTGCCTTAATGCGCAAGTGCATTTCCCTTTCCTTTAGGATTTAGGTGACGCGGGACGGGCAGATGGGCCATATTGCAATTTACACATTCACCCGACAAATCCCATCTTCTACTTCATTTGAACTTTTTGTTAAAAAATCCGATCAAATGTCAAAGCAAACTTTAGAGGGAGGAGGGTCTTATGGTTCCTTTTAGAAGAGCTTAATTTCGTCGTTCCCTGACATAATGGCAGTTGCTTGTCGTTCATTCTCATCCAAGATTTTAATGGAGATGGAATATTCCAGCACCCGCTACTTTAAAACTTAAGGGTACCCCACCCTTCCGCCTGCGACAAAGTCACTCAACCACAGCAAACTCATTTCAGATATTTAAAACATAAATCTAACGTTGTCTTCTTAAAGGCTTCTGAAGTTCCATTATACTCTGTACTTTACTGCTGAAAATTGCACTGGATTTATGCATCCTATTCGAAAAAAAATGGTTCAAAGATACCTTAATCTCTGCAGTGTTACTTACTCAGATGCATGATTTCAATTACGGTTTTTAATTGTCAACGTGGCGAATTGGTTTTTGTTTCATTCTAGCACGTGCAGTCGCTCATGCGTCGCCAATGCAAGTGTCACGGAATGTCTGGTTCCTGCACAATGAAGACATGCTGGATGCGACTGCCACACCTTCGGGAGGTGAGCAAAGCTCTCAAAGAACAATTCGACGGTGCGTCACGTGTTCTCATAAGCAACGCCGGAAGCTTCCGCGACATGGCTAGTTTACGTGATGTTGGCCGAAAGTTCAAATACAAATTCCAAATGAAACCGTACAATCCTGAGCACAAGCCTCCTTCCAAAGGGGACCTTGTATTTTACGAAGACTCTCCAAACTTTTGTGACAGGGACAGAAGGTACGGCCTTAGTGGTACTTCCGGTCGTCCTTGCAATGTGACATCAATGGGGGTCGATGGATGTGACCTAATGTGCTGTGGCAGGGGTCACACCGTCACACTGCAAACGATCACGACAAGGTGCAACTGTCTCTTCAAATGGTGTTGTGAAGTTCAGTGCCAGAACTGTACGGTGACGCAAGCTCTGTACTCTTGTAAATGAGCAGAATAAAAACACGCATGCCCAGAAGTCATCGCAGCCTAAAGTATTGCGCTCAACTTTGCCTCCAGCTCTCTCAACGCAGAATCAATTATGCGTCAAATATTGACCGTCACTGTGTTCAAAATGTATTTGATCGGAACAAGCTCGACGCCAGAGCATTTCCAGTGAGCTTCGATTTAAGGATTTAGAATATTTTACTGTGTAGAATTTATATTAAAATACTTTTTGTTATTTTTTCAGTCGTGAAAGTCCTCCAGGCTTTTTATGTTGTTGATCTTTGGTTAAAGTGGAGGAAAAGTTAAGTAGTGTGGCTGAAACTGAAACTGTAATTTAGAGCCGTGTGTCCTCCGCTGAATAATTCCGGCTCATGTAAATCGAGTCCCTCCCAAGTGACTCAGCAAAAACGACTCAGAACGAAGTAAAGGAAATACCCTCAAGATAAAAGGAATTTTTCAGTGCCCCAGTGCACAGTGCTGTCTTCCTGACATCTCCATTATCTTCCATTTAACGATGATTACTTTCATTTTTACGAGCAGGTGAACACTTTTCGCCAAAACTCTAGGGCCGTATCCTCCTTTTTTCCATTTTATGACAAGGAGTCATATGCCTTTATTCCGTCACTTTTCCATTTCCAGCTCAGTCATGATGCTCGCATCTTCTGCAAATTTTCGTCATCCTCCTGTCGAGAAAAGAAGCTTCATAACTTTGTTAAAGTGACCTCCTGTGGCCAATCAGAGGAGGCCGTAATAACTCACGCACTCTGTTGGACGCCCTGGCTGGTCCGACTCTTCACTCCGGTGGACCTCCCATTCCCACCGACAACCCACCCGACCCACACACTGAGCTTAACAATCATCGACATGAAACTGGGTGATGAACGCTTAGTTCGGAGGAAGGGCCTAAGCTCAAGTGTACACAAAAGTCAAGTGCCTTTTGTGTCTCTGGAGATCCTTTGATGAGTCTATTTGCCCACTCTGGAGCTAATTGCCCAATGAGAATAACAAACAAAGATCAATTGAAGTGTATTTGGACTCTTTTATTTACATAAAAATTATACATTGAATGAGGATTGGTGTGGGACAAAGGACGTCATAAGCCTACCGCTTGGGCCTTGTCCATAATATCTCCTCGGAATCATCGCATGTAGAATGACACGCTGCAATTCTTTCATATTTGCAAGGTTAAAGTGCGCATTGGAATCTTATTGAAGAGTCTAGTTGCTCTCAAGTTTGGCACATAAAAAAGGGAATTTGTCACTTTCTGTGTGTTCATAAGGGCAGGGTTATTTGGCACTTTCATGAACCACGTGGCTTCGGGTTACCGACAAGTGTGAATGACTTTGCGAACTACGCACGTCTCACAAGTCACTTCGCAGCACCACTTGAATCTACATTTGCAATTCTGCTGAATTCGAACCACACGCGTGTTGTAGCCTCGACCGCAGCAGAGGAGATCGCACCCGTCAACGCCCAAAGAGGAAGCGTCACATTCTCGTCCCGCAGTTCCTAGCGAACCCGTCTTCCTACTGGTGAAGCAAAAGTCTGCTGACTCTTCAAAATAAAGGAGATCCTCTTTCCCGGGAGGTTTGATTGTGGAAATGGCAGGAAGGACGGACTTCCCATCATTGCCAGGAATCACTTTTATGGCGCCATCAAACTGTCGCTTCAGCCTCTCTCCAACGTCACGAAACGTAGGCACCTTTTGCCAACACGTTTTGAGGGTACATGAGCCAGAGAGGCCGTGACATTTGCACACTAGGCGCATATGATCTCGAACCGCCTGGAACAAGTAAGATTCAAAATAAATTAAAATGTGAATTGTATTAAAATGTTTTGCGTTGGTTCAGTTGACTTCCTTACCAGCCTTCCAGCCTCATTGTTATGGAGGGTGATAATACTTCTTAGATCATTCCGCCTCCGACTCCGCACGTCTAAAATGTCCTTGGATTTCTTGTACCCAACATGAACATTGTCACCACATCCACCCCATTCCCAGTCTCCGCTGGTTGTTTTTGATCCTGAGACAGAGCGGTCACAGGGGCAGTCAAGAAGCTGTCCTGTGCTGCATCCTTGTGTGACGGAATAAGTCACACCGGCGGAAGTAATTGCATTCACAAATGCAGTTTCACGAGTATCTAAAACCATCATAAAAATAATCTAAGCTTAGATAATTATTTTGCTTATCAACTTGTGGGGGGAACAGCAGGGGGATTTTATGGCAACTTGTCCCTGATTGGTTGATTCCTTTAAGGTAAGTAGAAAGGGTTGTTCAGTGGTGACATGGAGATGATCAGAGGTGGTGAAGGGACTCATCAATTTGTTCCTGGAGACAAGGGCTTCGACAAGGGAATGAAAAGGTGAGAGATAGGGAAGATTTACGGGAGGATGCTCAGGTAGATTCCTGATTTCGTTTCCCACGGTCCTTCTGGAGATAATGGAGGCGCAATAATGTCACTCAACCAAAACTCTAATCGAGGAGTCCACCCTAGCTGCCCTAAGTAGAGATCATCTTCAAAATGACGGTAATGGACTCCCTCCGCGGAAGAGCTTTTAGCACTTCATTCAGAAAAAAGGCATCACTAGTCAATGGGATTCACACTCCATTCTGTCCCTCACCTGCAAGACCTCTTCAGAAACACGAAAACAAGGAAAGCTCCTCCGTCGTCGTCGTGTATTAAAAAGGTACAGAAGGACCAAACGTCCAGAAAATGAAAATGAACAAAGGGGCTCAAGGAATCACATAAAAGTGCAACTTTTTGTCTGAATTTTACAATGAATTTTACAGGAAAAGTTGAACAAAAACCTATTTTTTACAACTCGTAATTTTAAAATGAACTTGTGCTTAGTCCTTTCAGTTTTTAGAAATTCATGTGGGACTTTGTCATTTATCTCACCTCTTGTCAATATTTTGCGAATACTTCTAGGCAGGGCGGAGCAGTTCCAATGCCTTGCTCGAAATTGATGCTGGCACTCAAGCGTTGCAATTTGCGCTCCTTTCGTCGCCTCGTGGATGACTTCGGGCTCTTTAGTGCAGAACGTGGAGACTTTCCTTCTCTGCCGATGAGACACCCCCGCTTTCCCTGGGACGATAAAATTCGTCGAGTCTCTTGACTTCCGGCCTCTTCTGCACATGCGCCCTGGATCGACTAATAACCCCGGCTCTGGTGGGACTCTGAAAAATTTGGTCAAACCATGAGGGTAAACATGAAAAGTTTATTGAACTCCACCCCCTCAAGCAGCTTCACCGAGTTCTCCGAAGTGGATTTTGCAAGTGGGAAAATAAATACCGAAATAACGTGCCCTAGATTCCCTTTGTTTACTTCCAAGGTTTCATTTTCACTCATTCTGAAAAAGTTGATTATTTAAGAACTAAGAAGTAGAGTGACTGGGGTAACCCGTGACTCGATGATTGACGAGGACAAGTGTGTTGCGTGGTGTGTGGTTCTATCGTAGTTTGGTCCATCTGAATCTTTTTCTGGCCAATCAGATGAGGCCACACATTAACAATTGGGGCATCGACTTAGTAAGTTATTTCCTCGACTCATTCTCGTAAATTGTGAGTCCGTAAACATTTGTCTTAAGAAAATACTTTGAGCCCCTGCTCACTTTCTCTGTTTATGTCATTAATCAGCTACCCCTACCTGCTCCAGACCCTCCAGAACAAATTGGAACCATCAGTCTCAATCCCAGGGAAAAGCAACAGTCACAACAGACAACGACATTCAGTCCTACTACATGCAAACAATTGAATCTACGCGCTGACCAGAGGTTTCAGAGAATGTCGAAACACGCTATTAGACTTATAAACTGCTTCGACTAGCACTCCGGCAACTGAATTTCAAGCTTAGACTTTGGACGTAATAAATCTGGAAATGGGGATTTGTATTTTCCTAGTTTACGTGCGTGTTGGCTCATAATTAGGCCTATAATTACAAGGCGACATAAGAGACGGGATGGGGTTTTAATTTTTACGACACGTCGATAACCCTTCTCTTACGTCTATTTTTTGTGTTGTAAATTATGATCTGAATTATGAATAATAGAAATTCCGATGCTTTTATGATTAAGATGAAGTCCTGCCAGATGAAATTTTGTGAACATTGTTTGCCCAACCAACTGAACTGCCTGGCCTTCCCTTTAGACGCAATTATACATACAGATTTTATTATTACAATTTATGATAACCCAAAGCACATCAGGTTGTCCCTCACCTTCGACAACAGCATAACTGGAACATGGCATGGGAAAACCTTTGCAAAAGTTTCTGATTTTGCTTTTTTATTTGTACATAAACAATAACCAATTTGCCTAAAATGACTCTTTGCAGATTCCTGGAAGAAAGCTTGCAAAACTCTGAAAAAAATGCTCTTGTCTGCTATTTTTAAGAATTTTTGCAATCCCACTTTTTGCCTGTCTGATTCCAAGAATGTGAAATTTGCGACTGTCAACACACCCACGCTCCACACATTTCATCTGGAATGGCTGCGGAATTAACGACCCGAATAATTAGGGACTTGAAAGAATTTCAAGGTGGCGTCATTACATATAGGGGGAGGTTTTTTGTTTTGTAATTTCGTACATTTCATTTGAGCCGCAAATGACTTCATTAAGGAGTAATGGCGACATTATTAGCGAGTGAATTCTTACCCTGTGGTGAAAGTGAGTTGGATGAAGATGATCGTAACTACGGACAGCGTCGTGAGTCTCATTATGCGTCACGCAGCCAAAGGGCAATGGACATTAGAATCCATGCGTTGCTTTATTACACACCGCGAATCTTTGAATTATTTCCAAACCCCTTGCAAACCGTTCCTGTTTGTATGCAGCACTTGATTGATGAACTTGATGATTTACTTGACCATGAGAAACAAGTTGCTGGTCCTCGTGTGATGATTCCCTTTACGCAAGAGTCTTTTGTCCCCGACTGATTTGATCTTCTCCCTTCAACATCCCAGTGGAAACTGAGGATCTCGTCTCCCTCAAATTCAACTTCTTTTGCCTTAAAACAACAGAAGTTGAGAACCCCGCTGAGGTAGTGAGGATTGTTCCTTATCACAATTCCGATCGGATTAAGAATAATTTGAGGATGGGGACGATAAATTTTATTCCTCGTCGTACTCAATCAACACCTGCAGAATTGCGAAAATTCTTCAACTTTTATGGGAAGCTAAGAGACTCAGCTTGAACTCCGAACTTCGTCAGATTCTGACTGGAGGCTCCGAAGGGGCTGCGAGGCTAAAACCAGAAATCCCATCAAGGGTCCCCAGGGGAAGGGCTTCAGGTGGAAATAAGAAGAAGGCCCTAGGATTAGAAACAGATACATGAACGAACAGAGGCTGAAAGCAGTACGGCGACATTCGAATGCCGGTAAATCTGAACTCGATCAAAACAGGGTTACAGAATCAAGTATATTATGAATTCCTGAAACGTTGAGTAAGGATATCTTAGCTATAAATCCCTTCAACTATTTTTCACTTTAGGTTAAATTTTAGGTTACTCAACTTTCCGCAACAAGTCTAATTATTATGGTTAATATCCAATATGTCCAAATATTTTCATTCTTGGTTACCCTAATAGCTTGCAAAAATACGAAATTATGAACTTCGCGAATGAATGCAGACCAAACGTTTCTGTTTATGCTTAAGCGCATCAAAGTCAGATGTGTTTGACAGTAGCATGAAGCATTGGGCACACACGCTAAAAGATGAATAATTAGATTTTGTATAGCTTTTGGAATCATCACCTTGTGCAAAGCGGAGTAAACACCAACTGTGATTTTATAATTCACCGAGAAAATAACACCGTGAGAAATTTGCGGTGAAGTGATGTCATTGACCCCTTTTTGGCGTGAATGACGACCTGAGCTTTGAGAGTAGTAGAAATTCCAATTCAATAAGTTCATAATTTGACAAAAGCCAAAAGTATTTGAGCTACTGGTAGTACAGTGGATCACGACTTTTCATGGAATTCGGTTTAGTTTATGACTGCTGTGAGTGCTCTTTTGTTCAGCTTTTGAGTTAATTAGGAAAATTGAGTTAAAAGGACAAACTCAAATAGCACGACTCATTAGTTCACACTTTCCTTCCGACACTCCAAGTTGAGGTCGGTTCCTTTGTCTCCAATTTACAAATACAGACCAGCCACTTCACACCTTTGGAAGGAAAGCCTTCAAATACCCAATCAGAAAGAAGCTTCCAGGAAATTGTCTTTACCTGTAATCCAATTCCACCAATGGGATTAAAAAGTTAACTATAACAATAAACACCTGCTTAGAAGTTCAAAATAAGCACGTGCTATATTCGGCTCAAGGATTAAAGGTCAAGGCGTTAAATCCCCTTTCACCACGCTTTGCTGTTCTGCTTTTCTAGCATTCCGAGTGCTGCACATAGCTTCCAATAGCGAATCCTTCAGCTTTAGCGATAGCATTAGCGACGATAGCATTATTGCTAGTCATTGGCTCATTCATTGGTTTGGTGTGAATGTATGACAGAATGAGGCAATAATGGGTTGGAATTTGGCTGCCTGACCTAGGCCACAAAGGTCCAGCAAAGAGCAGACCTCCATGAAATCACCTTCCTGATGAGAAATGATGAGAAAAATGAAACTACCTCTTAATTTTCCATCCCCAAAGGTTCTCATTACAGGGAGACTTCCTCCTCATAATAGAAAACAAGGCAAGGTAGACAACAATGGAGGTAACAAAAGGACTTTAAGGTCTCAACAATGGTCCAACAACCAAAGAGAAGCCCGACACAACAAACACCCAACAACAGTGAAGACGGGAGCAGGCCATTGGAAGGACATTGGAATTAACGGCAGAAATTGAAGGATATATTGGAATTCTGCGGAGGAGTTGGGAGAGTGACGACCCCTTGGAAATTGAATGTTTGAATGTGTGAGACTTGTTCAGGACCCAGCATCTTTTCACACTTTCCAAAGGAAAAGGAGCAGCGAGCTCTTACAGGCGGTGGTGGAAGATGAAAGGAAGCCGATGATCATCACCGACGTCGTTCTACCCGCCCTCCGATGTCTTCATCTTCACCTTAATTTACCACCCGAACTTGTAAACGATACACGAAGGAAAGTGCGAAATTGGACCTCCCTCTGTGCTACCCGCACACCTTCAACCTCACTCGACGACCTACCTGTATCATTTCATCATAATTGAATTGGAAATGGTGCAAAATTATTACCACCGGAGCAGAGGAAAGATTGCAAAATAACCACCCTCTCCCGTGGAAAACGTCACTCAAATTGAATCAATTTGGTTAATTCTAGAGGTGAAGGAGTTAAATGAGATTCTAGTCGAGATTGTTATATATA
>VNWY01001546.1:0-14084 GCA_009869845.1 Pseudachorutes palmiensis | reverse complement strand
TACCATGGGAATTTTGGTAAATTTTAAACAAAATGTGACACACTATCTCACTGGCCTTGTACAGAAATTTTTTGGGATCGTGACTCTAGTCTTAGCGCAGCCATCATTTGTATCTCTATGTTTCAATCCGTCAATCTGAAATTGTTTTCCGGATTGTGTTTTGTTCTTCAGAAGAAGCTGAACGGATCTCACGTTCATCAAAATGTCACCGAAGCTAGTCGGACAGGGATTGTTTTTAATCCTTTTCCAGCGGTGCTTGCCTTCCGCTATTTTCAAAAGGTGGAGGCAAGGTCACCGCTGCTAAAGATGATTAAAATAATTTCCAAATCATCGTTCAAGACCACCACCGTGGGAACGCGATCGTCAAGAGTTGTTTCCAAAAAACAGCTAACTTCAGGGAATTCGGAAGCAAGTTACAATTTTATTTTCTGAATTGCAGTTGTCTGCTGGAAGACTAATACACACTTGCCATAAGTGGTCAAGGGTTGCGGCATTTCCAAGCTTCGAAGATGGATAACACGACAAATGGAACCACCTCACACGAAGGCCCGATGCCAGATCCCCTTGTCAAAACCTTGTTCTACGTTGCCCTGTACGGAGTTGGATCTTTGGTCAGCCTCGGAGTTCCACTTGGGATCATGTTCTTTCAAGTCATGAAGGACAGGAGCAAGCGAAAGAAGGCTGCGATTCCCATTGTTCTCAGGATGTTCCAGGGCGATGGAAGCTACGAAGAACTCATTGGGATCCCACATGAGATGGTTGCAGACTACCTCGGTACGACAGTCCAGCGATTTCATGGAGTTGAATGACATTACATTTGTTTACTTGGTTTCTTTAGAGGAGACTTACAATGTGAAGATCGTGACCCAGAAACCAAAGCCCCGCCCACCAGACAAGGATCTACTTCTCTGGGTCAGGAGCAAAATGGAGCGAGAGCGGACTGGGAATGCTCGTAAAAGCATGGATATCCTCAACAGCCAGATTGAAGAATACATTCCACTGGAAATGAGACAACAGCCAAAGCTCAACTTTGCCAAATTGATGAACGCACTGGGAGACTACAAGAAGACTGCATGAAGTCCTCTGGAATAACACAGCAAAATGGAATCGTAAATTATCTCATGTTATTAGAATTTCTAATTCTCATTCACGATGCTGCATAACAATTGAAATTATCGTTTAGCCTCTCACACGGAGAGCCTCCCGGCTGGAATTAAAAGGAAACAATAAATATTTAAAACCGTATTCTTTCCTTACACTCTAACGGGCTAATAAAATTAATTAATTAATTTATGAATTATAAAAGTTAAAAGTCGCCCTGTGAAGTGATATTTAGTTACAGGTATCCGTATCTGAAGCCAAGAAAGCCACTTGAAGATTTCACTTCCGTCACGGCGAGGTCTTTGTTATCTTTGGGTTTTTCTTTTCTTTAGCCTCTAGTCTTGCCCAGGGGTTGATCCAAGCTCCATTAGCGATGCTAAACATTCACCAAATTCTTCGATGAGGAGTCGTTCCAGCGCTTCTTCGCTCATGTGTTGTTTCTCCCCTAGTTCAGCTTTCGCCAGGAGCAAGTCCACGGTGGACGTGACCAAATCGTAAGTCAAGGAACCAGATGGATGTCTAAAAACAACAGTTAAGTCTCATTTTTTGGGGGAATTTTTGTAAATTGTTTTCAATTTTCAATAAACACTCACTTGAATACGACTGCAGGTACGGTACATCCAATATTATTTTGGGTTGACACGTCCTGCCACTGGGCCTTCATCTTGTTCTTTACTTGGTTCTGCTGTTGAACTCTGACTTCGGCAGCTTCCGCTAGGTCCTTTAGTGTCTGTCTATGTGAAGTCCCTGCCCCGGCGAAATGCTGCTCCACACCAACTCCATTCGGCAACCCGGAAGGGATATTTTCAATACAGTTTTTGCACCCAGTACACTTGCAAATCCCGGAACAAAATATTTTTGCTTCGTAGCACTCGCAGTAGTTCTTTAGACAGCCAGACCGTCGACAGTTGCATCCTTTGTTGTGTCGCCTCTCGTGGGCTTCTCCGGTCTGCGAACTTTTGCCTATCTTTGGACGAAACGCTCCAGGGTTTCTCTCCAGGACAAGTTTGATTGCCTTAAAAGAAAAACAAATGAATTCAATGTGTAATTAGTAATGGTTGTAATAACAGAACCATTACCTTCTGACGATCCTCTTCATGAGTCAAATTGTTGAAACAATTTGTACAGTTGCAGAGATGACAGAACTCTCCATTGGCGAAGCAATCGCAATATAGCTTGAGGCACTGGGACTTTGTACAATTACACGGTTTCCGGGGTCTCATCCCATTGTTGGGTTCAAGCAGTGACCTGAAAGATTCATATCCAACTTGTTGCTGGGCAGCTTGTTGGAGACTCATTAGGGTTTGCTCCGCCTGACTGAATTGGGATGTATCCATGCCGGAAGATCGGGCAGGAGAAGTACCGTGCTCTGACTTCACCTGGTAAAAAGTTAAGTTTTATGAAAGCTCAAACTTTTGTTTGTTGTTCTGCTTAATCTCACCATGTAGTTTGGAAGCATCACCAGATTCCCCAAACCAGAGTTCTGGAGATTGCTCAGATCAGTTCCGGCTGGCAGTGAGAGTACAGTTTGTCCCCCCAATTTTGGAGATGAGAATCCTTTTGGTTTCGACGGTGAAATTGCAACCTTGTTCATCGGAGCAATTCTCTGTTTGTTGGGAACAATTCGAACGTACTGAACTTGGTTTCCACTTCCGGTCATCTGGAGAAACTTCTGCGATGATCCCTAAGAATTCAAATGACGTTGTTGTAAAAATGTAGCAAAATGGCAAAAGAAAAGCGATGATGTAAATCTAGTCTTACAGAAACCGGCGTCAACACGTTTCCATGTTTCAGTAGAATTCTCTGTGGCGAACTTGTTGCTCCTTGCTGATCTCCAATTGGTACCGGAGCGGGTAGAATTTTTGTTGGACTTTTCCCTAATTTTCCTTTGCCAGGTGACGCGAGGAGAATACTTTGCTAAAAAAAAAACTTTAAGATTCTCCAGAATTGTGTAATCAAATGAAGTAAATCCAACGTCTAAAAATGAAGCCTCACCTTCCCAGAAGCTCCACTGAGCGTAATAGTGTTACCCCCTCCTTGCAAGAGTCCCTGGATCTGTGCCGCGTCAAGAACCAGTTGACCTTGACCCTCGCCAGAATTTGCAATCACATACTTGATTTGCTTTGTGGGCTTCTCTTTCTTTATCTTCGGAGGGCTGTGAGTTGTACTGGTCATGACGCTGGAAATTGGCTGCAGAGTTCCAGTTAATGGATTGAAAACCGAGTCTTGCACACTCAAGAACTGATGCTCGGAGGTCAGCTCGGAGTTATTTTCTCCATAGCTTGCTGATGACAGTCCATAAGCTTCATCGTCGTGTTCTTGTCCTGATGATGAGACACAAACTTCTTCAATGTTCTCAGTATCCATCATGGAGTCATCTATTTGTTCTTCATGCCCAATCTGAATCTCCTCCTGTAGCCAACAAAATGAAACACTAAAGTAAATCATCATCAGTCTATGGTACGACCGGACCGTGTACAAGATATCCATCACTGCTTACATCAACATGTGACAGATCAAGCTGGTGCTCTGCCTCCACATCCTCGTGGTGTGCATGGTGTATGATGTTCCCATCAGCATCAACCGTGTGGAGAGTTATCAACTCCTGGAGCTCTTCATTCGTAACTTCGTGACCTTCGTCCGCCATAATCTCTTGAGTCTCGAGTTCGTGCTCAGTGTCCAAAATTTCATTTACGATCTCTTGCGTGTCTGCATCTTGAGACTCTACAATCAACCCTTCATGTTCCTCTCCTTCTTCCAGGACCTGCTGTGCCATTTGATCCTGGTAACTTTGCATTTGTTCTGCAGTGAGGACAATCGTGTTCCCATGCTCGTCCTGAGCATGGAAATGCTGGAGAAGCTGTGTTTGCTGGTCCTCGAAGCAAATCTCTTCCTCCATGACGTTTTCCACTTCCTGGTCACCCATGATGAGTTTCTGCTAGGCCTTCGATCCCTGTGAAATGAAAAAAATGAGTGTCAAAGTTGTTTCAACATGGTCCTAAGCCTAAGCTGTCCAGTTTCCATTCCTTTACTAAGGATGACCTTGAAATGAATATGCGGATCTTGGCGTCAGAAGGTGAAACTGACTGACCTAGAAAAACCTTCAAGAGCCTGCGCAGCCGAGTGTGGGTGACCCCTTTCCCAGCTGCTTCTGCAGTTCCCGAAAGACGCAAATACTCAGTTTCAGTACTGGCCTCCATTGAACCGTATCGGTTCCAAATACCGGGTAGCTTGAGTTGACCGGAGTGGTGGCCGTGTGATTAATTTTAATTGGGAGGTGTGCGGAATGACAACAATTTTATTTTAGCGGTGGTATCCCTTTGAAAATGGTCCGGGAGGGAAGGCCTTCATTTAAAATTTTGAATCGGGGGAGCAGACGGCGGCGGCGGCAGGAAGGCAGGGATTGCCAAACATCCGAAGCTAACTTTTTAGACGAATTGACTAGTGCGGAATGACCCCGAAATTGCAATTAGGGCACTCACCTTTGTCCTCCGTTGTCCAGAATTAAATCTTCAGGATGATTCGGGGAGTGGGATTGAACGGTTGTTGATTCCCTTTGCCTAGCTCATCATGGGATACCTCGGCCCCCTCAGTGGAAAACAGAACGAGAGGGAAAATCAGACATATAGCAAACAGCCACTATAGCAAGCCACAAGAACAAGCAAAGAGGCCACGCATGAAAAACGCCACACTGCCACAATTTAATTTTTTTTAACAATTTTGACTAATTCTGGATGAATTGTGTGTAAATCAATCACACATTTCTACCAGTGAATCATCTCCCTTGATTTTCAATTTTCTCTAACCTCATCGAGCTTTTAGGAGATTTATTTGTTCCAATTACTGTATTCCTTTTCGAGTCAACTACGAGGTTTTAATAGTAAATAAACTCTTTAAAGATAGCAGAATTTACTTGCTTCCGATTTAGGTAACTAGAATGCCTTGGTTGGGACAACGGTTTAATCGTATCGGAGTCTATTTACCCTACGCTCCTTTGAAAACGAGCGCGGTGGAAAAAATCAATTCTGGTATCGCCATTTTGGTTTACGTCTCGTTGGCCTGACGTGCATGTTTCGTACTTCTCCAAACCCGCGGTACTCTTTCACAAGTTCCAGTGAGAGAAACGGACAAACGCCTACGGTTGCAGCTGGGGCCACGCTTCCTTATCTTGCGACCGTGGTTTTCTAATTATTGGCAAATTTTCAGAGGATTTTCAGAGGAAAAATCTAACCTGGACAGTGTATCAGAGAAAACAGACATAGTTCTGTTTGTCATGTTCTGTCATAGACATCTGAAATTGTTGATTAATTCAATTAGTATTTATTTTTAATAATTAAATTTTATAGAAAATATTAGAAGGTTGAGCGTCTTTTGTGGATACCCTAAACGCTGCGTGACGCCAAAAATGGAATGGGCGGCTCATTGAGGGGAACGGTGGGTGAACCACTTTTAAAAGTCTCAACTGACCCATATCACGAATTCCTGCGGGAAAATTAAATCAGCCGCACTTGAAGCCAACTGAGAATTTAATTCCCATTGCGATTTGCAATTGCAAATTGGCACCTCGTCCATTTGTTTACACTTGGGGCTTCGAGTTGGAGGTCATCGCGGATCTCTCGCAAAATTCCACGTTCTTCTGCTCCAGGCTCCGACCTTTGACCGGGACACAGTCATGACCACCGTGGAACCCTTTCGGAGTGATTTCCTACCGGAAGATGTAAGTTACGACGTCGACAGTAAATTATTTAATTTAGCATTTACGATCTTCCATTGAAATTGAATTATAAATGGGCTTTGAATGGAATAATTGTAAATGGCCTTTGAATGGGTCTTACTTGGCTATGGCTCAAGTTAATGACGGTTGACGAGTTCCGTATAATTTCAGGACCGGGATGAAACTTTGATGGAGCGATTGGCTGGCTTGGGAGAAATGTTCCCAGAACCAATACGGAACGGAATTGGCTCCGTTTGCTCTGTAGCTGGGACATCGGTGAAAAGTAAGGATTAAACTAGTCCTAGCTTGGATTTTACCAAGCAAGCAGAATTTTAATAATTGACTGTTTGTAACATAGGTGTTTACGGGTTTTCAAGAACGTACGCTTGGATCTTCTTTTCCTCGGCAGCCGTTCTCTTTGCTCCTGTCATCATCCAGTCAGGACTCCAAGACTTTGAAGAAATGGCTAAAGCTCAACAACGCCAGATGCTCCTGGGGACGAATCCAGCGTCCTACCCACGTTAAAATACACTGGAAAGTCCACTACTTTACTCCAAATTAGAAGCCATGGGAAGCCAGTCAATAATCATCCCGGTCAGGTCTTAATACACAAAAGGCATCAGTAGTGGCTGGCACTAAACAAAATCTTTGTTATCTGCGAGACTGTTAACTCTCCAAAAAGTAGAACAAAAGGCTGGAATAAACCAATGAAAGGCCAGAAGTATATGCTCATCCGGTCGTCATTTCCAGTGGCTCTACGTTCCCAACTTCCTTGTTATAATTCATGGGGTCTCGGTCGTTTTCATCACAAAACCCCAGCTGGAGTTTCCTGTCTTATGCCTCCGTGAACCTTCTTAATGGTAAGATATACCAATCATAAAGAACTGGTTTTCTCATTGAATTGATGAGCTCGATCGAATGAGCATTTACAACATCTCCTTAATCCCATCATTATCATCTGCGCCTTTAAGCGCTTTTAAACCGGTAATGAACTCCCTATTTGGTGTTTTTTTATCCAGGTCCCACTACATAGTCAAATGAGGAACGTTCTGGAAAACCCATTTCCCACTGCGGCGGAACCGTAATGATTTTCCTCATTCGTTTAGCCCGTGACGCAAAGGGAAAGAGATCGACGTTTAAAGAAGGCGATAAGGATTCCTTGGTGGTAAACAATTAAATTGGAAAGGAAACTCGTCAACAAGGCCCCATTGTTCTCCTCAAGGCATCATTCAGTTGGCCATCACCTTAACAAAAGAAGACATCCCTTTTCAATTGTCTCCTGAAGTCACAAGCAGAAAAGTCTGAAATCTGGTCATTCTGACAGCTCTCCTCTTCAGCCGCCGTCCTCAAAATCCTCCTGGAATTCAGTGTGAGTTTGTTAATAATTTTTCAGATGTTGCTAATTTGCTTTTGGGATTTGGGTGGTTCGAGCTGACGGCGTTTAAAAGTTTTTCTCCCTCTAGGTTAACCAAAAGCCATCGGTTGGTTTAGTTTAATGGAGTATGTGCTGGTCGGTAAATTAAAGTATTTTTTCAATTTCAGATATGGTACTCCGCCTTGTTCCTTCGACTGCCAGGCTAATTTCCAATTTGGCAAAATCCCTTACCACTGGACATCAATTAGCACCAATTCCACGACATCATCGGCAGCATTTTGGATTCCGAATCCAAACAGCGTTGCAACACACCAACAGGAAAATGCCAGCGGAACATGTATTGCCAGACAATTTTGAAGACACTATTGACCCTATCCAGCGTCAGCTACTGGCCGAGGAGTGCATCCTTGTAGACGAGAATGACCGAGTCCTGGGTCACGACTCGAAAAAGAACTGTCACTTGGTCCAACCTAATGGGGACATTCTCCTCCATCGGGCCTTTAGCGTCTTCCTTTTCAACACGAAAGGTGAACTCCTCCTTCAGAAAAGGTCGAAAGTGAAGGTGACATTTCCATCAATGTACACAAACACTTGCTGCAGTCATCCACTCTTCCGTAATGACGAAATGACCGAGAACGATGCCCTTGGGGTTAAGGTCGCGGCACAGCGAAGGCTCTACGAAGAACTCGGTATCCCAAAGGAGGATGTGCCTTTGGATGCTTTTCAATATTTGACTCGGATCCATTACAAGGCTTCCAGTAACTCCATTTGGGGAGAGCATGAGGTCGACTACATTTTCGTAGTCCAGAGGGATGTCACAATTCACCCCAATCCTAATGAAATCGATGATGTTCGTTATGTGAACTTGGAGCAGCTACATGAGCTCAAGAAGCAAGATGGCGTCCAGTTGACCCCTTGGTTCAAGCTCATTCTGGAAAGTGGAAAACTACCACTCTGGTGGAAAAACTTGGCCGATTTGAAAGCATTTGAAGACCGTGACATCATTCATCGAATGTGATTTTCTGCAGACTTCATTTAGAACAATTTTGAAAATTTTTAAACATTCCAATCTAATTTTATGGGAAAAGGGATTGGGCTACAAATAAATTGACTGACACGACGACACACAATTTATTCACAAAATTCTGTTTTAAATTATAATTTCGGAAACACAGTTCATGTGCAATTCTATTGATTTTCAAACGCAGTTTGCTCGTTAAACAGGGTCAAGACCAAGATGGAGGACTTTGATGCATTGCGCCAGACTATCGTGATTCGTGAACAAAGGAAACGATTGCATGAAAATCTTAAATCATGCGTGCGTTAATTTGCGATTGTTGCCAAAATTCATTGAAAATACTTTAGGTTTACATCTTGATTTAGTTTCAATTGACATGAATTCCACTATTCTGGGACTCCCCAAGAATGTAAAATCCCAAGCAATTCCGGCCATAACTGCAGCCAAACTTTTGTCACAATTGAGCTCATTTAACTGTAAATTCAGCAAATGCTTTCTGTCGCTGTTCCAGTCATAAGTCGTTTAGGAACAATTGGCAATTGATGTACAATTGATGTACAATTATTGATGTAATTTTTGTGCCACTTTTTACTGTATGCCGGTCTGGGAACCCGTTTGAATAGAGAAGGTGAGTGAACTTGTGTGCCTATTGTTTTGTGAAAATCCAAGTTTATCAGCATTTTAGATAAAAGGTCAATTAAAGGTCATGTGACAACAACATCACATGTCACTGCATGTCACACGGTCACGCTATAAAGTCACAAGTCTTCACTAGGCTTAACCAAACAAACGTAAATCAAGAACCATGTCAGTCTTTCGTCCTAACCTTTTCCAGAAATCCGTGGCCATTGTCACCGGTGGAGGAACGGGGATTGGAAGAGCAATCGCGTACGAGCTACTGACTTTAGGTAAAGGTCAAAAGTTCACGGTCAACGGTCAAACATGTTCCATCTTTTTTAACCTGATTTTTTGACGGTTTATATTTCAGTGAAACCATAATTTTTGCTTTCAGGCTGCAAAGTTGTTATCGCATCAAGGAACGCTGAGCGTCTAGGGGCAGCGGCGAAAGAACTCTCGTCCGTCGGGGATGTCACCCCGATTACTTGCAATATCCGAGAAGAGGACCAAGTCAAGTATGTACAATTTATGTCCAGGGTTGAACTGTAATGCTATGTCAATGCTTTTCCAGATCCCTGATCCAAGGAACACTGGCCAAGTACGGGAAATTAAACTTTCTTGTAAGACTAGCAACGCTGTGGTTATAAACATGATGGTGAAAGTCTTGAATGGTTATGATTTCAGGTCAACAATGGAGGAGGTCAATTTCTATGCACAGCGGCAGACATCAGGCTCAAAGGATGGAACGCTGTAATTGAAACAAATCTAACTGGGACATACCTTGTTTCCCGTGAAGGTTGACAAGCATTAGTCTTCAACATTTCTGATTTTATAACCTTGTTTCTAAAATGCAGCGTACAATCAATGGTTCAAAGAGAATGGGAATGGATCCATCGTCAATATAGTGGCGGACATGTGGAGAGGCTATCCGATGATGGCTCACACGGTAGTGCTTCGATGGTTTTAACCTTTCATGGAAATTAACTTTACAGACCGTGTTATTTATAGGGAGCGGCACGCGCTGCAGTTAACAATTTGACTAAGGTCAGGTCACATTTTACTGAAACTGAAGCAACAAAGCTGATTTGAATCGTTCTAGACGTTAGCTGTGGAATGGGCAGAGTCAGGAGTCCGAGTGAACGCCGTGGCACCTGGGTTAATTTATTCACCCACGGCTGCGGCTAATTACCCTGTCGATGTATTTGGTCAGGTTAAGTCACAAATACCACCACACCGTGTGGGTATACCAGACGAAGTTGCCAGCAGCGTCTGCTTCCTCCTGTCGCCTGGTGCTGCCTTCATTTCCGGTACTTGCCTCAAGGTGGACGGTGGTGGTAGCCTCTACACACCGCTTAATATCAAGATCGGAGGTAAATAAATCAATGACAAAGCTTCAATTTATGCAATATTTTGATTCATTTGTACATTTCAGAACACGATAAATTGCCTCCCTACACATGGATTCCACCACCAAAATCCTAATCGATTAGCTCAAAAATAGTCCAGCTGAAGTAGTTACAGACATTGCGGTCAGCATGGTCCAGGAAACGTCAATTTTAGAACTCATGGACAGGATTTCATTCACCGAATGCGAAAAGTTTCGCTTGTACGCCGATGTATAAATATCATTTCGATGTTTTGGAAGAATGAACCCTGAATACAGAAAAGATATGAAGATATATTGAAGGAGATTTCTGCAATCTTACGCTGAAAATGGTAGTCCAGTGTCCCCCAGAAATGGAAATGGTACATGGGTTTGTTGATATCGAAGGCAGGGTTGACGATTGGGCTGATATTCCTTCGGAATCGACACCACAACTTGTTGTTTCCATCTTCGTCCAAATGTAAGTCATAATCGTCGACTTCAATGGGTTGCTAAAATTCAGGAAATGAATTTTAACCATGAATTGATGAAGTCATTCACACTAGGGCACTAACTTCGGAATATGGATATACTGGCAGTAGAAGGTTTTCAATGAGCAAGTGCTCTACTCTTGCTCTACCTCGATCCATCCAGCACGCCATCATTTCCGCTTGACCCAAATTCTCGTATTCTTCCCCAAAGGCTACTGCAATGTAGGACTGGAGAAATATCAAATCCTCAGTATTCAGACAAAATTCTACAACATGGGGGTTCTACAATTCTAAAAACTGCGTACATTATTAGAGTGAAGGCGTCCTCCGATTGTAAATTCAATCTCCCTTCGTTCAACGTCAATGTGATACGTAAAGACAAAGACAGCGTCCCGAGGGATGCAAGTGTGCTGGTCATAAGTACACACCCGGAAGCAAGCCAAGGTCGATCCACACGAGTAGCTACTGATTGCTGAAAGAATTAAGAGTCACAGAAAAACTGACAAACTGATTGTGATTCTCTGTCTAAATCTTGACAGCTTAGAGAATGACGGTGTAGTATTAGAACTTAGGCAGCAGATTTGCTTACGGAATGGATTGAATGTCAAAGTATTGGAGACAATGACCCAGTACTGAGCTCCCCTTAGAATGCTGGCACTGAAAAACAAACTCATTTCTGAAACGCTTCTTCAGGACCTAACAGCAGGAGTCCTTACACGAAGCGAATGTCGCCGACATCTTGGTCCGGCGCTCTCCAGACGAAGCTAGCATTCCCAAGCTTGACAAGTTTTCCGTCATCAATTACCGTAGAGGCAGGAGAGTCGAAGCAGGTCAAGTGCTTGAAAGGGAGTCGCAAATATAGAAACTGCCCTACAACTCCGACCCCTCCGAGGGTACTTCGGCGACGACGGTAACCACTGCTCTTGCCGCTTAAGCTCCGTGCCTGGAGCAGAAGCCCATCGAATTCACTGCCCTCGATTTGGACTAAAAATGAAGTCACAATTAGAGCTCAAGTACCACCGTTAGAGACCTCATTGAATTGTAAATTGAACTTTACCTACGACATCCGCATCTCGTCTATAGCGTCGGCCCTGAGCTGTCATTTTAAACGGGATTTCGTTATAATTATCATGTCTTCGCTTCCTCTTGGAACGCAGAGATGAAGACCCTGGTATCAGTCCGCCTTGTCTGTATTCATCAGAAGCGGAGTTCCTTGGAGTGAGGTCAGTGCACGACTGCTCTGTGAAACGAAGGTGGCTGAAAACAGGAGTCAGAGTGAGAAGCGAAATGACCCCAATTAACAACGGGGTCAAATCCGATTGGGCGTTGCCTAACATTTTTTGACCACTTCAAGTAAAAGTTTTACTGCAGTACCAGGTGAAAATTGACTTTCTCCGTTGCCTAGAACTGGTCAAATGAAGGCACAGCCGGCTGGGAAGTTCTTTTACCCTTTGTGACAAGTGACTAATTGGACGCTGAATATTTATGGAGCTAACGAGTGCTTCCTGAAAGTATGTGACATGAAGTCCAGGAAATTACAATCCAGCTGGATGACACATGTCAGGAATATCCGGAAGGAAGGAAGAATTCGAGTGGCAGTTTTCACAGGCATCTTGGCAATCATAGGGCTTGCCATTTTCAGAATCTGGCTATCAAATATTCCCCAGGAAGAAATCACTTCCGATGAGAAATTAATTTCACCTCGTTCCCCAGTTTGGACACGAATCAGCGATTCTGTTTATACGTACAGTGCTTTCTTGGACATGAGAAGCGCAGGAAATTGGGGAAACTCGGGTAGTGTCAAAATTCGGGTCATTGGGTTATGGAAGCTTCCAGCAAAGAAACCAATTTTAGTTACGAAGCCTCTACTCTGGTACCACATCAAGGATGAAATGCTCATGGCCCGGTATCACTGCAAAATATTTTACCAAGGAAGAGTGTCGGAGGGAATGGAAAGCGTAAAAGCTCCTACGCTGACACACAAAATTTTTGAAGAGGGTTTAAAGTTATATGCTGGAACTTTCTTCAATTGCTACATCAATAGAACACTCGCTGACTTTTTAATTCAGAGTCAGAGGTCAATTGGGGTTGCAATTTATCCAGCGCTTGACCCACCGCTTGAATATCCAACTAAAATATTGCCAGTTATCCCAATTGTTGTGCCCAATGTCCTTCTGCCAACGCCATCCCCTGATGGTATCTCATTATGCATGCGATCTCTCTTCGGTCCTATGGACGATTTAGACCAAGTCCGTCAATTCCTGGCTTATTACACAGTCATGGGGGTAACTGAGTTCAATTTCTATGATTTTGGAATCTCACCCCGTGTCAGGAAATACTTGACAACTTTCGTAGGAAGTAAGGTAGTGCTCAGGGAATGGAATTTGCCAACCGGAAGCTGGGAGGAATTGTGGGACTATGGATCCTTGGCAGCACTTAATGACTGTGTCTATCGAAACATGGACAAGGCATGGGTCATTGTAGTTGATCTGGACGAATTCATGGTTCCCCAAGGACAAGTTAACCACAGGTTTCTGCTATCGAGAGTGGGGTTTGGGAACTACAGTCAGTTACTTGTGAGGAATACATTTTTCTGCAAGGAGTTTTGCACGGATATTGGATCCCGCAGCCAAAGGGACCAGTCCAGCTTGCCAATTTTCAACTGCCTTACTCGAACAAAGAGGATTTGGAATGTGAATCTGAGGAGCAAGTTTATCATCAATCCACGGCATGTAGATCAAGTGGGACATCACGGTGTGACCAAATTCATAGAGCCGGGAAATGCTTCTTTCACTTCTAACGGAATGCAGCGGGGAAAGCTTCCAATGACTGACTTCCGTCTCCGTCGCTCGTTCAAATCTTACGTTTTTCCAGAGAATGTCCTACTTTTAAATCACTACAGAGAATGCACTTCGATTTCAACTAAGAAACAACCGATTCTAGGAAGGACGACGGTACTTGATACAACTATTACAAAGTGGATCAAGGAAATACAAAGCCAGCTAAATGACGTATTCTACTGAACACCGTTTTCAGTCGTCGTCAAAATCAACGTCAAAGAACCGAAAGACGAAAAACGAACCGCAAAGAGGCGAAACGAAGCTTTCAAACACAATTTTTTTTACTTTAAAAATCTTCTTAAACCAAAGGTCGGATTTGAATCTGTTTATTTGGAAGGAGGAACTACAATAAAAACGCATTTTTCTGGACGTCGTGTAGCTTCCAATCTCGAATTATTTGGTGGCTACCCATGGAGATATTGACATGGAGCTTTATTTTCAGCATTACTAGACTTTAGCTTTGAAGTTAGCATTGGACTTTTCCATTGTGTCTCATGTCTGTATGGACAAGAGAAAAATACATTGGCAATCTCCTGCCTTGTAATGTTTCAATCCATTTCTGTA
>VNWY01001545.1:0-14085 GCA_009869845.1 Pseudachorutes palmiensis | reverse complement strand
AATACTCTGGAAATTCAACTAATTCACCTAAAAACCGATCAAAATTAGCTGGTTTGCGGAATTTTAAAAGTCCCAAAATTAATAAACGCCGGTCTCCAATAAACGCCGGGGGTCAGAGGTCTAAATTTAAACAAACGCCCGGGCGCTTATTGGAACATTTACGGTATTCAAACTAAAAGACATTTCGGCAAACTCGGTCGTGAAGTATCACCAAAAGAAATGTTAATTTGTAGGTCGAATAACAGAAATAAATACTTTGCTCTTTGTTAAAGATATTCCAAAAGTATTCTCAGAAATTGAAATTTTTTCAAAGAACTGGTAATTGAACTGAAAAACTATCTTGGAATCATCCATTTATCAAGCAAAAAGTAATTAAAGGGATTTCGAAAAGTGACATTGATTTGACAATAATCCCAAAATGCAAGGTGGCAAAATGCATTTTTTGAACAACGTGGAGCTCTGCAAATTAGGAAGCCATTTACTTGGTTATTTTTGTTTGTCTACACAAGCAAGAGCAAAGACCGAGTACGTGTCACCTTTCACTTTGGAATGTTGGAAGTTCAATTAAACTGGAACTGGACTAGTTGGGGTTGTGATTAATTGTCAAGTCCTGGACGATGGAGAATCCTTTGACTTTGATTGAGTCCTTGCAGACGTTCCAAAACAACAACTTCAATTTCAAAGTTAAATACTTTAACTCAAAGGGATTACCGAAACCCTTGCTAGACTGGGCTTTCCAGTTACTGGAAGCAAATATGAGCGACATGTATGTAATTTTCTAATTTAATCTGTTCAATGCAATGTTAATTTTTGTATATTTATCTTCAGGTATCGTGCGTGTGACTGGGGCTGGGATGCTAACTGCAAACATGAGCGAAATGTATGTAATTTTCTAATTTAATCTGTTCAATGCAATGTTAATTTTTGTATATTTATCTTCAGGTATCGTGCGTGTGACTGGGGCTGGGATGCTAACGCAAAACTGAAAGAATTGACCGGAAGAACAGCACGCTTCCTGATTGCCTATCAGTTGAACCCAGATGAGGCTGGTGCTGAAAACCCCGTTGGTTTTGTACATTTTAGATTTCTCAAGGATTATGGCCGTCAAGTTGTTTATTGGTGAGTTAGAAAAACGCTTCTTGTACTTACTGGAAGTATACCCCCCTTTCTTAATATTGTAGTTACGAGCTCCAATTGGAAGAGAACGTTCGAGGGAACAAAGTTGGTCGCTGGTTGATGCAGCTCCTGGAAACAATAGCATCGAAAACAATACGGGAACTGGTCGTACTAACGGTGCTAAAAGCGAATGATGGAGCAATTGGGTTTTACAAGAAAGTTGGGTAAGTAATCTCTTCTTAGGTCTAATTCTAACTGGGACTAATTATGTGATTTTACAGTTATGAGCTAGACGAAACAAGTCCAGATAAATCGGAAGGGAAGCCTTACTACATATACTCAAAGACAACGGAACCAGTTGACAGTAGTATTGGTATAGTCATAGACCATCATCCCAACTTTCTTTAATTTTTAACATTGCTGTTGCTGTATTCATTTTACACACTTTCAAATAATACAGCTATTTAGATACAGTCGACCTCGCCATGTGTGCCTGCGATTGCGTTGATCATAATTGTCACTAGGTTACCATAATGTCACAACAAGCTCTTCCTCCTATTGAATGTATAGTAGATCGATTTCTTTGCTCTCGCTGTTCTCATTAGGAGGCTATCCATTTTCCATTAGCCAACGAACAATGAGGAAAACTAGAAATAATATAGGAGGTTCGGATGAGGATTTATATTCGGGATACAATGAATTCCCATCTGCTCTTAACACTGATGACCTGGAATATGATGAAAAGTTCCAAAGTTCGGCAAGGAATGTTGCTGAAGGTCGTTCCGGTTAGTTTACACTAAATGTTTTCATTTGTCTATGAATAATTTCATAACATACCATCCTTATCACTAATTTACAGGTGCTTGTTACAAGCAGAGGGAGAACGGCAATGGGGGCTCGTCTCGGTACCTCGGCTGGAGTGAGTTGGCAACTGTCCTTTCCTGAAAATGACATAAAACTATAAATGCTTTTTTCTTCGAGTTTCAGTTTATGCGGGACGAGCCAGGAACAGCGGCTGGACGAAGTGGTCTTGTCACTCGCAGTGGAACAGCGCGTCCAATCACAGGGATTGGTGGAGAATCAGGGGGATTAAACCGACCAATGACGGCAGTTCGTGGAGCAGGTTATACCACATCAAAAAATCAACGAGGTTTTGATCCGCTCAATCAAAATCTCAAAAGCAGCACTCCTAGCCTTGAAGTGAAAGCCGATGACTCGTGAGTTTCCAGTAAATCGTGTTGAATTGTTAATTATCGTAAATAAACCCTTCTTTTCATCGATTTTACAGGCCTGAAAGCAAAATCAAGCAAATTGAAGAGAAAATCAGCATTTTGATTGAGGAGTCTGTGCTGGCCAACTGTAAAGGAAACTTTCAAAAGGCGTTGGAACATGCAAAAGATGCGCAACAAAAGGAAAAATCGCTTATGAAGCTCCGGGAACAAGCGAGCCTGCTGGAAGGCCATGACTGGGATATTTCATTTTCCGTAAGGAAACCAGTGTGTTCCCACAGAATTTACTTCAGAGTCAAACCAATCGTTTTTTACAGGTGTTATTCAATCTGGCGAATCAGTACGAAGCGTGTGAGATGTACACAGAATCCTTGAGTACATATCAATCCATCACAAAAAACAAATTCCTTGCACATGGAGCCAAGGTAAAAATCAACATGGGAAATATATACGTGAAGCAAGATCTTCCGACGAAAGCAATCAAAATGTATCGCATGGCAATGGATCAGTTGGCGAACAGCAATCGATCTCTCCGCTTGAAGCTGATGCACAATATGGGAATTGTGTTTCTTCGGATAAATCACGCAGAGGATGCTGCAGCTAGTTTCGAGTACATCATGACAGAGAAACCAAGTTTCAAAACTGGACTCCATCTTGTTGTGGCCAACTTTATGACTGGGGATCGGGAGAAAACTAAACAAAGTTTCAAAGAACTCCTCCAAGTCCCGTTAGATATCGACGACGAAGAAAAGTACACGACTATATCCGTATGTACCAATTTTTTTAGAATACAGCAACCGCTTGAACGTATTGGTTTTTCATATGCAATTTTTTCATAATTAAGGATGATCCCGTATCTCAACTTTTGATTGAAGTTCTCAAAAACGACAAACTCTGTAAACTAGAAAAGGAACGGAAAACGTATGCGGAACGATGTGTCCTTTCTGCCGCTCGTCTTATTGCACCGGTTGTGGAAAATTCATTTACGGAAGGATACCATTGGGTCACTGAAGCAATCAAGTCATCCCGCCATGCTCCTCTGGCGCATGCTTTGGAGGTTAGAAGCAGCCATAGTATTATTCGCTTGGGCATATTTGAACAATGATTTTCACATTTTTAGATAAGCAAAGCAATTGTGTTTCTGAAGCAGAGGGAACTGACAGAAGCTATTGATATTCTAAAGTCTTTCGAGAAGAAGGAAACTAAAGTAGCCACAGCCGCAGCTACGAATTTGTCCTTTTTGTTCTACCTGGTAAGTCACGTTTCGCGTCGCTTTATTCTTCTTACCGAATGAAGTTTTTATCATTCGCAGCAAGGAGACATTGACCAGGCAGAAAAATACGGAGAGGCAGCAAAAGTAGCTGATTTCTATAACTCCTCTGCTTTGGTGAACTTGGGCAATTGTATGGCCGCCAGGGGTGACATTGAGCGAGCGAAGCAACTTTACCAAGAAGCAGTTTCCATGGATTCCTCTTCTGTGGAGGGGCTTTACAACCTTGGCTTGATGAGTCAAAAGTTGCGCTTTTATGAGGAAGCGCTGGACTACTTTCACAAGATTCGTGTTCTAATCCGAAATCACCCTCATGTTCTCTTTCAAATTGGTAGAACGCATGAGCTCATGGGGGAAGTTGAAGTTGGAATGGAATGGTACCTTAAAGCTCTTGCACTGGCACCGACGGATGCCGGAATTCTTAACAAAATGGCACAAATATATGAGCGGGACAGCGACAGGAAACAGGCGTATCAATACTACTACGATGTAAGTTTCTGAATTAACCCCAAAGTTTTTGTCTAATTTTTTTGTCACTTTTAGTCCTACAAATGCAATCCCGCTAATACCGACGTGATTGAATGGATTGCGTCTTACATGCTAAACGACGTAAACGTTCCTGAACGAGCTATCATCTTCTACAAACACGGACAGGAGATGCAGCCGAATGAACCCAAATGGCTTCTCTCCATTGCTGCTTGCTACAGGAAGACAGGAAACACCGCAGCCGCATTTGAATATTATCATAAAGCGTACAAGCAGTTTCCAGAAAATATGCAGGCGCTTCAACAGTTAGTACGTGTTGCAAAGGAAATCGGACACAAGGATGCCAAAGGATTTTCCGATGAGCTCAAAAAACGGGAAAATTTTATGGCGAAGAAAAGCGCACGCAGCTCCGCTGAGGAAGATACCAAGGTCCCTGAGAAGTGAGTTTCATTCTTTACGTTAATAAAAATATGATTTATAACATGATTTTTCTACTAAGGGGCCTATTTGGAAAAGGCTCGCAGCGCGACAAGGATACTTGGGGGGCGGCACAAGCAACCGGAAGTGGACGGACTGGAGGAAAACTGGGACCAAATGGAAAATTGTCCGCACCAGGGATTCCAAGTTATGGCAGGGAATTGTTGGAGTCTGGCGGTAGTATCAGTTCAGGAAAATCGTCGTCATCGATTAACAGGGACTCGCTGGAAACGCCTAAAGGGAAGCATACTTTAGGAGTCAGTAAATTGGCAAGTCGTGACAATTCTTCAGTTGAAGTCGGGAAACAGGTCTAGCCGGGCGGGGTCTCGGCTTCATTCTCAAAGCTCATCTAAAACTAAGGACGATGCAGGTTCGGATGACGATGTGAATGATTTCTTTGCAATGCCACCGGCAACAGCAAGTACGCTGAAGTTCTAAAAATATATTCCGTTCCCTTTGTAGTGCAGAATTTTGTATGTGAAAGGTCACGTCCATTGAGAATAAAAAATAATTGTGTGTTTTTCTATGTTAACAATCACAAGTAATTGGTTCTAAAATTCTAATTTGTTTCATTATTCTTTCCCACTTGGAGCTGGATAAGATAAGACTCATTTATTTATATGGGGCTGTCCAGCGCGTCTTCTGGGTAGGTAGTGATTAGCAGTCATCAGCTGCAGATGCACAGCACAACCGTCAACCTCCGTCGCAATAATTCAGCTTGCTAGCGAAGCAATCGTAAGTGTCTTTCTTGAGGTATGTGTAGATACGAATCTCGAGTTTAATTTTGATGATTTTGATGATTCTTCTACAGTTTCCTCAGTTCTCGTTTTTTGGACAATTCAGAGCATCATGAATCACGATAAGGCAGCCGATCAACTTAAAGACTGGAAGAAGCAGCATCCAGTAAGTAAAAATTATGTTGACCTTTTATTACAGCCGCAAGAAGCCGCCTTTGTCCTAAATGCATCCCTTCCCTAAAGTTCTGCCGACATTTTGGAATCTCGTCAAAATTGCTCAAGACATAAAGACGCTTGGACAGGCGAGGACAGCATTTTGGCTTTGTGACCTATTCAGAAAGCCTTTATGGCCTTTAAGATAACCTTTAGCAAAAGCCGCATATGAATAAATTAGGGCTGTGGCCTATGGCGTCAGTATATTTCCGTAGGATGGGCTACTTAGTAACGTAGTTACACTTAATTTTTAGTCAACATGTTTTTATCAAAGAGCTTCGTCTTGAAACCTTGAAAAAGTTTACTCAACTTTTGTTCGGTTGACTAACGCGTAATTCTCTTTCGATAAACATGACTGACGACTTTTAAGAAATATATCCTTCAAATGACTGTTTTTATCTACAAAATTTCCCAGCTACAGAATTTAAAAATTCAATGGTTTTTTTTAGAAACGAGAAAACTCTGTGAATGCCCATGGCGCACGACAACCGACGCTTACAAAGTCGCTTACAGTTGGTCCCCGTGGCCCCATTTTGCTTCAAGACACTAATCTGGTTGAGCATTTGGCCCACTTTGATCGAGAGCGAATCCCCGAGCGTGTCGTTCATGCGAAAGGTGCTGCTGGCTTTGGATACTTTGAAGTCACCCATGACATCACCAACTTCAGCAAGGCAACGGTCTTTGAGAAAGTTGGGAAAAGGACGCCAGTGGCACTCCGGTTTTCTACAGTCGGTGGTGAAAGCGGTTCAGCAGATACTGTGAGGGATCCACGAGGATTTGCGATGAAGTTCTACACTGAAGATGGCAACTGGGACCTTGTGGGGAACAACACGCCGATTTTCTTCATTCGGGACCCAATTCTTTTTCCAAGTTTCATCCATACGCAAAAGCGCAATCCAGAGACGCACCTGAAAGTATGGTTAAATACATTTTTGAGCTTTGTTCATTTTACCTTGATATTATTTGACACAGGATCCAAATATGATGTGGGATTTCCAAACGCTTCGCCCTGAAACGACTCATCAGTTTTGCTTCTTGTTCTCCGACCGTGGGATCCCTGATGGACATCGACACATGCATGGTTTTGGTTCCCATACATTCAAGCTTGTGAATGCCAAGGGTGTTCCAGTGTACTGCAAGTTTCATTTGAAAACTGATCAAGGGATTAAGAACCTGCCGGCGGAAGTGGCACATCGCATCTCCGCTGATGATCCAGATTACTCTATTCATGATTTGTACAACGCCATTGCAAATGGGAATCATCCCTCTTGGTCAATGTTTATTCAGGTCATGACATTCGAAGAAGCTGAAAGAGTCCGCTGGAATCCATTTGACGTAAACCCATGTTTCGCCAGTTTAACAAAATTGTAACATTGTTTTAAATTAAGGTGACAAAAGTGTGGCCACATGGACAACATCCACTCATCCCCGTGGGGAAGTTGGTTCTAAACCGAAATCCTACAAACTACTTCGCAGAGGTAGAGCAACTGGCGTTTTCACCAGCCAACATGATCCCAGGGATTGAGCCATCCCCTGACAAAATGCTTCAAGGGCGACTCTTCTCTTACACTGACACCCACCGTCATCGCCTGGGTCCAAATTACCAAATGCTCCCTGTGAACTCCCCTGTTGTTAAGATTAACAACGTCATCCGGGATGGTTGGGCCAATCATGATCGAGCTCAGGGAGGAGCTCCAAACTATTTCCCAAACAGGTAAACGGTTGATTCTGAAATGTGTTTCATCGCTTAAAACCTATTGATGACGCTTTAACTCTCCAGTTTCAACGGAGTGGATGAAAATCCTGAAGCGGAGTCGAGCTCATTCCAACTTACAGGAGACGTGAAGCGTTATGATTCTTCAGGTGACGATAATTTCTCCCAAGTGGAAATATTCTGGACCAAGGTGCTTAAGGCTGACGAGAGAAAACGTCTCGTGGACAACATTGTCGGTAGTCTGAAACATGCTGAAGACTTTATTCAAGAACGAGCTGTTAGGAATTTCTCCCAAGTTCATCCTGATTTTGGAAGAATGCTTAAAGAAGGATTAGCTAAATACAACGGAAACTCAAAACATACTCACCATTTCAACACGCAGACTAAAAGTAATTCCTATCATCATGAATCAAAGTCCAACTTGTAACAAATTCACTTCAGGGAGATGTCTGGATTAAATAAAAACTAAGGTTATAAATAATTTTTAAGAACCAATTAACAAACTGCACAATATAAAGTTAGTAATGGAATTTCAACCAAGTCGAAAAATCACTCTTGTTTGATGAGGTTGTTGTCGTAGCCGTAGCCATCATAGGACGGGTAGTCTGGAAAAGTAAAACATATTAAAAATAATTCATAAAAATATGGTTAAACGCTTACCGTCGACGGGTTCCTGTTTGATACGAATTTGACCTTCGTCTTCATCCTTGGGAATTTTCTCTGGCTTCACTTTACGCTCCTTCCGGTCACTACGATCACGGTCACTGGAACAAAATCAAAATTTAAGACTTTAAACTGAAGCGCATTGACGCTGCATACCGATCTTTGTCCTTCTTGTCCCGCTTCTTCTCCTTTGAGCGACTCCTGTCCCTGTCACGATGCCTCTTCTTCTCACGTGACCGCGATCTCTTCTTTGGTCTCTCATCCTCTTCTTCTGGATTACGATCACGAGATCGCGAACGGCGACGCTTGCGATCCTTGTCACGGTCTCTGTCTCGTTCAAGACGATCGGGATTCCTCGGCACCCCACGCTCGGCACTCCGTCGTCGCTCGCGTCTAGCAGATCGATCAACGCGCTCTGCTGAGCCGTTTCTATCCCTGGATCTGTCACGGTCTCGTCGTTCACGGCGATCATCCCTTTTGTCATCACGGAATCGTTCCCGATCCGGATCTTCACGCCCTGAAATCTTGACGTTCACTTCTGGACCTCCTCTTCGAGTTCCACCTAAACCGCCACCTGAAAATTAACGAGGTGAATCAGAAAATTATCACAGAGAATATGGAATCTGGAGTTGGCTAATAATCTTACCCAATCGTCTTGGAAGCCATCCTTTCACCGTGCGCCCACGTTCGACATCGACCAAGATTCGCTTCCCATCCACTTTCTTTCCGTCGGCATGTTTGTATGCAGCTGAAAAGCAAAAACGGTATTAGAATAGAATAAGCCAAGAAATAGAATGGCCTATAGTTCAATTAAGCCTTGTTGCGTCTACTATAAAATTCACTACTTTGGCTCTGAATGAGAGAAATGATAAAACGTTATTAGTGGAGTCGCTAAGTGAAGTGTTTGACTTCAAAACTTTTCGGCATTTAGAAATGGTTGGAGGATCTACCGAAAATTCGTTTGAGTTTTTATGTCAACCTACCCAAAAATTACTAGCACGCCAAGGTAGTTTAAGGATGTTTTCATTAACAACCTAAGGGAAGAGTAAGAGATGGAATCAATCAGCATCATTTTGAGTTGAAAGAATGAAGTTAAACACGGGACGAAGAGGGAGAGAGCTGTGACTGAAGCATCTTCCGCTAAATGATCGACTGCCTTCCACGTTGGCTTAAGTTACTCTTTAACTTACCAACTTACCAGCGTTAATTCTTTTGAAAAAAATCCTCGTGTGGTGAACTTGCTCGGAAACTATGTGACCTCTGCATGTGTACTTACCAGAAGGGATTGAAAAATGAAAATGAAAAGTTTATTGGCTTACCAAGCACAACTAAACTTGAGTTTAAAATTACTCAGCGGACAGTTACCCTTCTGCCCCATTTAAAAAGGTAGAATAAAAACCGTTTACCTTCACATTACCGTTAAGTTCTTCCGAATTTTACCACTTTTGGGGTGTCGCCTCAACAGTCATCCACATTTCCAAAGATTACATGTCAAAATCCCCCAAATGACGCTTGATTTACCTCAGTCCACCCAACTGCTTTCGATTTAACGCTTACCAACAGCCTTTTACCATTCAGTTACGGTCGCGCCAAATAACGAGAGTTAATGCCCCTAATGCTCACGATTGAGGAACGTTAAACGTTTTCTGAATATTTAACGAAAGCGCGAGAAATTCAGTGAAAACTGTATCGTGTGGAAGTCGAATTGAAAACTAAAACATGCCCAATCGTCAATTCAGTTGAAGGACTTGTGCGAGTGGATTTTCTGAAGTAACCTGAAATACTTACAGTGCATGTCTCTCTCATGTTCGTACTCCACAAACGCATACCCTCGTGGCTTTGATGACTTTTTATCCTTCACGATGACAATCTAGAACAAGAATGAAAACACTGATTAACACTGCCCAATTAACATTGCATAATAAACCCAATGACTTACTTTCTTGATGGATCCGTAAGATTCAAACTCCCGTCTCAACTTACTGTCAGTGGTGTCAAAATTCTGTACAAAAACCCAAACCCCTTTCACGAACTTTGTCCCATACAAATCTATTTCAATGTTTAAAACCAACATACCACTCTCCCCACAAAAATAGTCTTGAACGGATCCATCGTCGATTTCTCATTCGATGCTGGATCCCCTGTGGTATAGAAAATACAAAGCGTTTAGATACCTCCTTTACACTTAACAAATGGTGCTTACACATGGCAATTTCTTGTTCCAACTTATACGCAACTTGCTCCTGCTTCTCCCGTCGCCTACGCTCCTGTCTCTCGTCCTTTGTCTCATACTTGGTTCGCGGCGGGGGTGGACCAGTCTGGAAGTAACATAATTTTTGTTAATTAACTACTTTAGAGATTGATTAAATGTTGTTTCTTACTTCAAAGAATTGGAGATAATCGCTCACTCCGGTATACCCAGTTGTCCGTTTTTCATGACTCAGGCGTTCTACGGGTGGGAGGTATACAATTGGATCTCTAGCTGCGAATAAGGCTAGTAGATTAGGTGGTAAGAATTGGGTCATTATAACCCTCGTTCCTAAATTAATTAAATTGCAAACTAAATTGTAAATTGTCTGATTTTCAGTGATTTTTTGGGGATGATGCTTTTGCCTGTTTGAGTGAAGGCGCCATAATAAGTCTAAATTAATTAAATTGCAAACTAAATTGTAAATTGTCTGATTTTCAGTGATTTTTTGGGGATGATGCTTTTGCCTGTTTGAGTGAAGGCGCCATAAGGGTGAGGCCGATATCACACGAACGGGCAAATCGCACGAACTACTGAAAACCCGTAACTTTAATTTCAGTTGCTGTTATTTCAATTAATTTCAATATTTCAATTAATTATGCTTCATTCATCATTTGTCATTATATTTTGAGAGGTATTAAAAGGCAGAATCCCAGAATATCGCATCAACATCAAAACATTGGGCGGGAACGCTGATGGCTATTTTCGATTGTCACAACTCAAAAATCAAAGTGGGAGAACTATTACACGGATTCAGAGATCACCAGAATTGTAATTTATTGTGCAGATGTACATGCACCGACTACAATACAATCGAGAAAGTTCAAAGTTGGATCAAAGCAAATCAAAACTGAGGAAAGCCGAAATTATTAAGGATATGTTGACTCTTGGTGAAGTAGAATACAATGTAGTTTCAGACAATAAAGTAGCTTGACGTCGAATAAGTCATGCCACTTTCGATGCGGCGTCGATTTACATATATTATGTATCTTTTACAGAAGGGGTTTTTCCCACGCCGACCAAGCCACTCAAAAAGACATATTTCGGACTCTCTCAACACCGCCATTACCTTATAGCCAAGCATCCACAGGCCTTATAGGTCGATTGCTAAAGTCGTGGCGACCTTCGTCGCTTCTTACTAGGTAATTTTATAACCAATCTCCGACTTTATGGAAGCGGGACTAAGAAAAGCTTTGGATTACAGCTTTGCAGTAAAGCCTGGCTTCCCAGTGAGTTTGGATTAATAAATTGCTTCAGCTTCCTGATGATTTCCATCAAACTTTTGACGCCTTTACGATTTGCAATTGGTACAGCAATTGGATTTTACACTTTTTGGCAGCAGGCTTCACGATTTCTTCCTGTACTAAATTGCAACAGAGAAATCGCCCGTCCGTGTAAAAATCCGGTGATCAGCGGAATAGTTTCACCTTTACAAACGAAAGATTAACAAAAATCACAAATCTTAACCAAAAGTGTGCATTGTAACTGGTAACTGTTCAGTTTATGTTCGGTTTGCGGTAAGTGGACCATGGGTTACGTTCGTATAAAGCTTCCGGTTAATTTATAATCTGGTCACTATTGCAGATTGCTATCGTTGTTGAACCTTGACCAGACGCCGCCAGGCTGTGGCCTTCAATAACTAATTTTGAGAAATGTCTTTGTCAGAAGACGAAGATAGCATGCCGGCTAAAGAAATAGGTCAGGCGGAAGACGTTCTTTCTGATTCCGATTCTTCCTCCACGTCGGATTCCTCTGATGAAGAAATGGAACAAGAAGCTGAGGAGGCCTTGAGCAAGAAACTGGACTCCATAAATGCCCAGGTATTTTAGGAAAACAAATCTCATTGGACATTGGATGAAATGTTTGGTATTCCTTTTTAGCTTGTAGAACAACCGGATTCTTACGATTTGTTGGTGGAAAAGATCCAAACTCTACGGAGCCTTGGAGAGCTAAAAGAGCTGCGGAGTATTCGAGGGCGTTTGAGTAAACTGTATCCTTTAACTCCGGACCTATGGCAAGCTTGGATACAAGATGAGTCAAACCTTGTCACTGATGCAGAGGGACGGAAAAACATTATCGATTTATTTGAGCGCGCTCTCAACGATTATCAATGTAAGATATTTATTCCTAAAGTGTTACACAGCTCACTATTCGGTGCGTTTATGGTATCTTTTGTTTTCAGCGGTGAAGACATGGGTCCAGTATATTCAGTATATAAAAGAGGAAGGCAACCCCGCTGATTGTCGAATAGTAATGGAGCGAGCTATAGCAGCGTTGGGTTTACACGTGTCTGAAGGACAGCTAATATGGGACGCCTATAGAGATTTCGAGCTTGAAATACTTGCCGAAAACCCGACTGATGAGCAAAGAGCCCGCTGCTCAGCCTTATGCTATCGACAACTCGCCGTTCCGCTACTGGGAATCGAAAAATCTTATGAAAACATAAAGGAGCTTTTTCCAATTGACGAGTCCGTTGAGCGAAACTACAACAACGCGGTTGAAAAATTGAAAGAATTGGATGACTGGGAAGCGAATTTAGTGAGTGGTTGATGAATAATATTTTACTTTTACCCAACATGACATGTTCTGCAATGTGAAGTGAAATCCATTTTTCTTTCAGGTTGTCGCCGGTGATAATTCTGCAGCCGTATTCAAGGATTACATCAAATACGAAAAGAACCAGAAATGCAATCCCGCTAGAATTTTGTGTAAGTTATGGTGGGCGTGGTTTAGACAGGTTTTAATTGTTTTCTACTTTAGGCTTATACGAGAGAGCCATATGTGCCAATGCACTTGACAGTTCAATGTGGCTCGACTACCTCATTTATGCTTCAAATGAACTCCAAATTGGACCCGTTGTATTTGAGCTCGCGGAAAGAGCAACCAAGAATTGTCCATGGGATACATCAATCTGGGTACAATGGCTTCAAGACATTGAGAAATTCAGCGGAGACAAGGAAAAGATGAAAGGTACGTATCAACGTAAGTTGTGTCCGCGTGTTCCTTATGTTAATTTTCCACGTATTTCAGAAACTTTTGAGCGGGGTTTGGTTTACTGTACAACTGGCGACCAAGCGGGAAACCTTTGGTTGAAATACGGTCAGTTTTTGCGAAGAAAAATCGATTTCCGCAACGTCGTCGAAGCTGATATTCAACTTTTTATGAAAACACTCGTAGCGGCGGAAGAACATCTAGTTCTTTGTAAGCGTATGCAACCTTAATTTCCAATTCAAAACTTTGTCCTAATTATTATCTATTTACAGTTGCCCCAGAGCCAAAAGATTATATTGGTGAAATCCTCCTGTATGGCATCAGGGTTCAAGCTCATGCCACAAAATCTATGGTGAAGGCCCGAAAACTGTGGTATGCTGCTTTGCATAAGGGATATGGACAGCAGTTCAAATTGTGGATCCAATTCTTCCAACTAGAACAACGCTATGGTGACCATGTTTCCACGCGGAAGTGCTTAGAAAAGGCTGTCAGCGTCATGACCGACGGCCTAGACATGGTCGCCGAGTTATGGCTGAATTTTGAGCGGGACTTTGGCGATCTCAAGTCTGTGAAGCATGCCGAGGAGAAAATTGCTGAATTTCTTAATAAGAAATACGAGTCTGATCTTCAGCAGGCGACTTCAAGTGGGAAAAAGGCCAGATTCCAAAAGGGGAAAAAGAGGCCATGGAAGGAGGAAAATGGCGGAAGGAAACAAGACGGAGATGGCCAGAAACATGCGAAATCCAGGAAATTCGAACAGAATAATTCAAAGAAGAAATGGGAAGGGAAGAAACACGAAGACGGTACCCTGACTGAACAGGCAGACAAGAAACCTCCGAGTGAGCAAAACTTCGAAAAGAAACCACCAGCTAGGAGACCACAAAAGTCGTTCATTCCTCGATCTCTTCAAGTTCAGGAGCTAGCGGCGACCTCAAACACTG
>VNWY01001544.1:0-14094 GCA_009869845.1 Pseudachorutes palmiensis | reverse complement strand
GTTTTTAACGCATTTAATGCATTTAACTGCATTAAACTGCATTTAACTTCAGGGCAAATGCATTTTACTAGTTTTTACCACCGGGGTTTAGTGCAAACCACCAAAAATGCGTTAAAAACGTAAAAACCAGTGTTAAATGCAAAGTGGTTTTTACCAGGGGAAAACACTGGTTGATTCTTATTCTGAGCATTTTACCTTAACCCTTAAGAAATCCCGCAGTTTTGTATGAATTTCCCTCGTTCTGGATAAACGCGGGAAACCTTTATGTCCAAATATATGGGCAAATGTTTATAAACATGACAAGTAATTGAATTAATTTAGCGCAAATACTCACAAAGTAAAGAGCAGTAGGAGATACTGTGGAGTTTTAGTTGTTAAATGGACTATAATTGATTATCTAATTAGCATAAATGGAGCACTTTAAATTAGTTTTACTTACAAACTTGCCCATACCTGGTGGAAGAAAGGAATCACGAAGGAGGATTTTTAGTCCAACTTTTTGTCCGTTTGTTTTTCTTTCTTTTCTTGTGATCCTCCGATCCTCCCTCTCTTCCTCTTCACTTCCTTTCTGCTGATTGAGGTGAGAACACTGTCTCCTTTCTCAAGAAAATTAACGGTCAACGTTCAGCTTCAACACAAGGTTAAAGTTCAACTACGGTCAATTAAGCGATTGTACAAGTACCAGAAAGGTCCTTTGTCACTACAAGTTCAGTTTAAGAAAGCCGGCACAATGTCCGACTCCGAATCAGAAATCAATGATTTTGCAAAGGTAAACATGGCATGGAATTTATAGGAGGAGGCATCTGGTTTAGGCACTACTTTGGATATCTTTAATTGCTTTTAGGGTATCCTGGAGAGAGCCAAGCTACGGAGCCAAGTATTCCAGAATTTGGAGAAGGCTCCGACGTCGCTTGAAGGTGCTCCGATTACTACAACCCAGCCTGTGTCGCTCTCGCCTGTTCCAACAAGTTGCTTGAAAGAAGTTGATCCAAACGTTTTGACCAGGTATAGTTCGTTCCATAAGAATGTAAGGATTATAAAGTCGGCAAAGTATAAATGAAATGCTTTCTTTGGCAGCCACGAGGATGAGCCAGATGAAGTCTTGGATGATGTCAAGCGAGATGTTTCGAGTGGAGGGCGTCGTTCTCGTCTTCAATCCTTGGCAAAACGAATCAACGAATGGGAAGATGATATGACACATTATGTCCCACCTACCTCTCGTTTCAACGTCTCACCTCCAAAATCTCCTCGGAAAGCAACGTTTTCAGCAAGGAATTCTCCAACTAAGCCAGTTCGAGCTAATGGTGACGCTGACACTACGTTGGAATCAAAGGCAATCACAAAGGAAGTCCAAAGTGCAATTGCAACAGCAATCCAGAAAGAGTCGCCAGTGAATACTGCCACACCAACTCGGAATGAGAAAAATTCACCACCGAAGCAAGTCCGATTTGACACAATTGCTGTTCATGAAGCCATCATGGCACCAATTTCACCCTCTTCACCGAAGAAGGAAGCGGTAAAGTTTGCTGTTCCTGCTACTCCCCATCCCTCAGCTAAGAAATACAGGAGGGCTCCTTCCCCTTCAACAAAGGCAGTGGAACATGATGACACTAAAAATCTACTGAACACCACTCTCCCAGCGGGGCTGTCTGTTGCTGAACGGGCAAAGTTGTTCGAGCGACAGGCTGCAAATGCCAGCAACGCACCGAGGCCATTTCAAGTCCACCCAAAGCCTTGGCTTACAAAAAATAAGCCTCCATTTCCATTCCAACCAAATATGGTGGTTCGGACTATCGTCGCTCCGGTCGTATCGTCTTCGTCTACTACTATCATCCCAAAGCGTAAATTGCATTTAATTTTTTTGCTTGCTCAGTGAAACGAACCTCAAGGTTATTATTTATTATTATCTATTCTAGGCCGTATTTCGATGGCTATTCAGCGTGGAAGAGTAGAGAATCAACGGCGTCTTTTTGAAACAGGGGAGGAGAAAGCCATTTCTTCTGAATCAGAAGAAGAAGACGAAACTGAAAGTCCAGTGGTTCCGTCATTCATTGGTCCTCCAAAAGCACAACTAAAGCAAATGCAAAAGCAACAGCGATCTATGGAAGCTGAATTTTCGATGACATTCAGTGCCTTGGGGGATTGCAGCAACTCACCACCAGCACCACAAGCAAACTGGACACGGTCACGCTCTACTTCTCCGCAGAAAGTACTTTCTCCTGTTGGTAAAAGCACGACCCCTAAGCGCCATGCTACTTCGCCTTCACGCTCTCGATCATCGTCTCCAGACAAGAAGCGATATCCAGGGGTTCGTGATGTCAAAAGAATTCGTGTCAACGATCCTAAACCTGGCAGGATTTACCCTTCACTTACGGACATTGAGGCAACAACGGAGACCGAAACTGAAACTGAAGCAGAACCGGAATCAGAGATGGAAGCCATGGATGATGATTCCACAGTTATCTCGAGAGTGAGCGATTGCTCAAGTCTTGGTACACAAGTGGAGCGTATGGCTAAAAGTACCGAAGCATACGACGAAGCAGCTGCTTCATATCAACAGGCATCGAGTTCTAAGACTGGCGCTAGATACAACAACAACCATCGCTACCGCCCTACTGAAGACGTAACTGTAGCAAAGATCCAAATTATTTTTAGATGAATAACAATGTTTTTCCCTACAGTTCAGCACTTCATTGGCTTGCCGGGAAATTGATGCATTAATCGACGACGCCTTGGAAGGTCAGGACCTATTCGTGGACACCATAAACGAGGTAAAAATTCGAAGCCGACAACTCTTTTGCATTTCTATGGTGCTTTTTATTCTTTTCTCACATCTTTGAAAACTTAACTCATCTTGATTTATTCTGACACTCACACTATCTTAATTTAAAATCAGGGAGATATATCTTCCGCACAAGCTACGTCTACGCCAATCCGCTCCTATGAAGAAATACTCGTGGATTCAACTTCATCCACTCTGGAGGAGGATCAACATTCCTCTGAAGAGGCTCCTGAGAGTGTCAATGACAATTGTCCGGATTCAACGGTGGACTTTGCTAATGATGATGGGCAGCAGTCTGTCATGGTTTCCCATTCCTCACGGACTGACTTGGATGCTGTCAACAAGGTCGGCATTTGCACTCACCTTCTCTTGGTTATCTTGGGCAACTTGTTCCCGTTTAACTTTCTTTTGCTGCTTTCACTACATGTGCATTTTTAATGTAGGATCAGAGTCCGTTGGAATCATCATCCCCATTGTATCCAAAACGACGAGGAGAGGGTTGTGGTACTCCACTTATGCACAGTGTCAGCATGTTCCGGAAGCAGCAAGAGCAGGTAAGGGTTTGATTGTTTGATTTAACTCGATTAAAAAATTAATATCACATCTAAATCTTCAGATGTACTCTACTCCACGAAGAGCCGCGGCTCCAGAACGTTCTGAGAAGCCTGCAGAAACACCGCCTGGTGAGCGTCGAGCAGCTCAGATTGAAGCGGTGAATGAGGTTCTAAAATCACTTGAAGAAGAGGTAATAAAACTTGTTTCACTTCTCGGTTGGAATAAAAATTAACTTAGAATTTTTTAGCTCATGACCCAAGAGCGAATGATTGCCCAAGTGAGCAAAGCATTGAGCCTTTGCAAATCCACCATGGAGTTCTCAGAATCAATGGAAAATGTGGAATGCGAGCGTCTTTTGCTAATTGCCAGTGAGTTGGATAGTAATGGTAAAAAATTATGGAAGGGTTTCATTTGAATTGTTTTATCTTCAGCTCAAAAACGAAATGCTATTTCGAACGAAGTCAACCGAATCCGGATCGAAGGTGTACTCACTCCTGCTCTCACTTTTTCTAAAAGCAAGCACGACTTGGGTCCTTCTTGTCCTGCAAAGTTGAACGTGTCTCAGGTTACTGTGGAGCTCAAACCCGATTTCAAGGTAAAAGTCCTTGAAGGTGAAGTAATCTACCACTTCATGGCACTGCTGAAGGAACGTCATCGAGTAGAGGCAAGTTCTCTTGTGTCTGTGGGGCAGGGGAAGGGAACGTCTCACTTGCACAGCGGCAAGGTGGAATTTCCCAACACTTTCACTCTGGACGAGCTTGATCCAGGCTTTTCGGCAGACTTGGAAATATTTGTGCTCCAGACACAAAAGGAATTTCTACCCCATGAAGCCAAGTACCACATCAAGAAGGTAATTGAATTCTAAAAAGTGAAGGATTTAAAGTAACAATTGAAACTTTGGCTTGATTTGAAACATTTTAGTTGAAGGATTCGTGGTTAACTCCAAAGAAAAAGGAGAAGTCTCTGTTTAGCCATGTCTATCAGCCGAGTCCTGCCGGCCCAGACGCTGTTCGCTCTCCAGCCTTCAGCATTTGCGGTCGTTTCACCATCAACATCACAACTATACAAGGAGGAAGTGAGCGTGAACATCGCTTGGATGGAGTTCGTATTGGAAGCCCTGTCGAAGGCTCCCTCACTTTCAATATTCGCTGCAGTGCTAAAACAGAGGAGGTCAAGAGTGGATTCCTCACACTCTTTGACGACGTTTCTGGATTTGGAGCCTGGAACCGCCGTTGGTGCAAGCTCTCGACCAACTACTTGAGTTTCTGGCTGTACCCAGAAGATGAGCAAGATCGAAGAGTGAGTAAAACTCTTAGTAAACCTTATCAGTTGGATTTTTAAACTAATTTCATGTCTAATTGGTCAGGTCCCTGTGGACCAAATTGCGTTGAAAGACTGCGTCTCAACAGTGGTTCGTCCGGCACAGAGTCATGTCTGCGCAAGAATGAATACTATGCTCTTAGTAACCACGCGGAAGCCATTACCAACGGACAAGAACTCACTCATCAGCTTTTGTCACCCGGACAAGACTGCTATTCGTCACCTGATGTCGGCAGACACCAGAGGTGAGCGTGATGAATGGTGCGCATCTTTGAACCGCACGTTGGCCAATCTGCGAGCATGGGACCCTCAAGCAGAGTCACCGGATGATACCCTCTTCCAGTGAAACGTCAGTCGCCATTTGCATTTGTTGTGTCATATTTGTAAAACTAGCCAGTGTCGTCATATTTTTGCGTGAATCAGCTCATGTCAACTATTTAATTATTATTGCATCATTATTACAAAAAAACTTAATTCGGTTTTGGATTTGAGTGCAAGTGATGTTTGTATCCCTCTTTTTTTCTTTTCATAATTTCTTTATACTCAACTCTAGTTCCTGTATTTTTGTTAAACTTAAAATTATTCACATTCCTTGACCAACAGTTTATTTGTTATGTAAAATTCATTCATCACAAATGCCTCAAACTACCATATAAAAATGTCTTTGATGATTTCGATTTTCTTTCGATTTTTCGGTCTCCTCTGACTTAGGGTAATCTAAGATACCCGGCCAGGTTACCTCTCTCTGAAGGATACCTGGCTGATGTCAAGGTGTCAAAGTGTCTCTTCGAGGATTCGAGGTAAACGATACCTGGCTGGGTGATACATATGGCGTCTGCGCCTGGCGCCGTCAATAATTTTTATACTCAACTCTAGTTCCTGTATTTTTGTTAAACTTAAAATTATTCACATTCCTTGACCAACAGTTTATTTGTTATGGAAAATTCATTCATCACAAATGCCTCAAACTACCATATAAAAATGTCTTTGATGATTTCGATTTTCTTTCGATTTTCCGGTCTCCTCTGACTAGCGTAATCTAAGATACCCGGCCAGGTTACCTCTCTCTTCTGAAGGATACCTGGCTGATGTCAAGGTGTCAAAGTGTCTCTTCGAGGATTCGAGGTAAACGATACCTGGCTGGGTGATACATATGGCGTCTGCGCCTGGCGCCGTCAATAATTCGAAAGCCAAGTATTCAGTAGGTCTCGGATTGCAGAATTATAAGTATGACTTGTAGAGCTAGCTGCGGGGATTGCAAATCATTAGAATTTTCGGAAATTAATTCAATTTTTGTAGAAAGAGGTCACGGTCAGCGGTCACCATTTTGTGATGTGTTGTCATTTAAGATTCCCAGCTATGGCGTGGACTCCTCAGCTGTTCCGTTGGATCCGACCCGATGATCCCGCTAAATAATCAAATGTAATTAATTAGTTAGGGTTGTTTTAATTGCTTGATTCTGTCTCTAAAAAGCATGCATGGTAGAACGTGATCTCAGTGCGATCCTCTAACGACCGATTCAAAATAACGATACTGTAACGACTAATTGAGGAAGACATGAAAGGTAAATGAATTATGCATGGAATCAGATCTTTATTCCCATTGGGGATAAAGATTAAATGGTAATTTAGTTGACATTGTATTTTTAGGAGTCATGGAATTGCTGATATCAAGGAATAGCTGCGTATTCTGGGAATGATAGAGGGACATACACTGTAATGGACTTTGGCATATTGGAATTACGATAAGATAAGAAGAAACACTTCTGGGGTCACTCACTGCTTGCCACATCGTGTTCTGTTGCTTTGAGTTTACAGTTGGTAAATGCCCATTGACACGTACGCATGTATTGTTAACTCTGTGTCCGAATTACAGGAAAGATCCCCCGGAAATATGGCGGAGACTGAGGATTCAGAACAGGAAACTGAGGAAAGTAGGGTTTCTCAGTCAATCTCACTACCAGCGGAACTTGAAAATTGCTTCAGAAACATGGAGAATGTGAAGAGATTTGCTATAGACATTGGCGGAAGTCTGACGAAGATTGCATACTTTTCAACTGTGTCACACCAGAGAGTGAAGTATGGAGAGGCTTCTGAAGAAGAAAAGAATGGCGGTGAATTCACCTTTACCACTGAAGAAACTCCACGGCTTCATTTCATCAAGTTTGAGACCAAGCTGATTCATCAAGCACTTGACTTTATACAGGAGCACCTTCTTCATAGTAATGGTATTCTCAGGCATAACCTGAAGGCGACGGGTGAGACAGACTCAGCGTTAATTATTCTCAAATCCTAAGTATATGTCGAGTATGTTTTACTTTGCGTATTTTTAGGGGGAGGAGCATATAAATATGCAAATCTCATAGAGCAGAAACTAGGACTTCGCCCTGAAAAAGAAGATGAAGTTGGTTGTCTGATCAAAGGTGAGAATCGATATTTGGTTTTTGAATTTTTACTAATCAAAAAGAAATATTTCAGGAGCCAATTTTCTTCTGAAGAATGTCAGTCAAGAAGCGTTTAGTTTTGAGCGGCGTCGTGTCCCGACAGTGGACTTTCTTCCTCCAGGACCAGTCATTTTCCCGTATTTACTCGTCAATGTTGGGTCCGGGGTTTCTATTCTGAAAGTTCATTCAGAAGATAGCTACACTCGAATTGGTGGCACAGCTACTGGGGGTGGAACTTTCTGGGGAATTGGGTCACTACTAACAGGTACAATTCATTTTGTAGTTTAATTACATACGTTATATTACACAGTGCAAGTGACAAATTGAATATTGACAGGAGTGAAGCGATTCGACGATCTCCTTCGCCTAGCGCAACAGGGTGACCATCGACGGGTTGACATGTTAGTTGGTGACATTTATGCAGGAGACTGTTCCTCACTAGGGCTCCCAAGTGACCTTATTGCAGCGTCATTTGGAAAAGCTCCGCATCTCACACCGTCTGAGTATAGTTCGGCGGATGTCGCTCGAAGTCTGCTGTTTACAATTGCTAATGACATTGGACAAATCTCATCACTATATGCAACCCAAGAAAAATTAAGCCGCGTCTACTTCGGTGGGTTTTTTCTCCGGAATCATCCTCTTACTATGGACTCAGGTAAAGTTTCTTTCAAGTTCAAGGAAAGGTTTTTGTCTCATCCCCGGATCAAATAGGATTTCTTGATAAAGCTAAAAATTGTTAGACAAGTCACGAATACCAGTTTGTCTAGGAAAGTTTATATCCATCATTCCATCATACCCCCCTTAATTCCCAGCAAGATTTACGTCTCGTAACGTTCTGACAAAAACTATTTCCGCTCAAGCTAAAACTTGTGATTTCTACGGCTTGGTTAAAATGTGTGCTAATTTTTCAGTTTCATTTGCCATTCGGTATTGGAGTAAAGGGACAGTGGAACCCCTTTTTCTGCGACATGAAGGATACCTTGGAGCAATTGGTGCTTTTCTGAAAGGAACTGAAGATCAATGCCACTCATGGACTGAGAATTACGCTGGTTCCAGTGGATTCAATGTGAAGGAAGCCCATGACCCTGAAAAGATGTCACTTGAGATTTTAGAAATGGATAGAGCTTTTTGCCCTGTTGCCTTCTTCCCACTTTTGCGGCAGACTGATGTCTACGCTCCGGATACTGTCAATCTTTCCAATGATGAGGAAGCCAGGAACTACTGGATCGCATGTTTACAGCGTATGTAGCTGTTATACCAGTTTGCCCAGTTTAATTGTTAATTTTTAAGTTAATTTCATAGGTTCTGTTGACCGTGTGGTTGAGCGTGCCATCGAAAGCCAAGCAGATATTTCCGGAAGTGTGGATAGAGCTTTACGCTGCAAGCGGAAACTCCTTGACCGATTCCGGCGACTCTCGGCGGACCCTTGTGCCTTTGGAACGTTGTGAGTTTTTCTTGTAACTGTTTGGTTTTGTCTTTAAGTAGGTTTGTTGGACCAATTCATTTTTTTTTCAGGAGTGTCCGAAGTTTACTTGACATGATGGAACAATTTAGACTTGAGTTCGGTTTTCCAGATCCATATTTGAGGCAGAAGCAGGCAGAAAATGCAATGGCACTAGGCTGTTGGGATGATCGAATATCAGTATTGGACGGGCTAAGTAATGAGGAAAGAGTGGTGGAGTTGATCTGGGGTATTTTAGCCGGAAATGTGTTCGACTGGGGGGCGGAAGCTGTTGCCAAACTATTAGAAGGACCAGGCAGTTTTGGATTTGAGGAAGCAAAAGGGACACTTCAGAAACGACCTTGGTTGGTGGACTCACTAGATCGATGGCAGGAAAGAATGAAAGGAAAGCCACACCGCTGTGCTACAATATTCGTGGATAATTCAGGTGAACTTCTTCATCAAATTTGCATAACTTTCAATATACTGTGCTTCCTCCAGGGATTGATTTCGTGTTGGGGATCCTCCCATTTGTCCGTGAGCTCTTGAGGCTTGGGACCAAGGTCATCCTCTGTGCCAACAGTGAGCCCGCTCTCAACGACATGACATACAGAGAAATGCTCCCTCTCCTCCGATTGGTGGCTGCAAAGTGTGACGTTATTAGAGCAGGGTTNCGACATGACATACAGAGAAATGCTCCCTCTCCTCCGATTGGTGGCTGCAAAGTGTGACGTTATTAGAGCAGGGTTGGAAGAAGGTCGTCTCCTGCCTCAAGCCAATGGACAAGTAAGTAGTCAGCTTCTGATTAACAAAGTTGGTGTTAATTTACAATGATTTTGACAGGGGTCCCCATGTCTCGACTTGTCTCGAGTCTCGCTGGAATTGGTGAAATTAGTAGGCGAAGAAGGTTCTGATTTGGTAGTGATTGAAGGCATGGGTCGGGCCATTCATACAAACCTCTTGGCCAAGTTTAGAACGGAAGTGCTCAAATTGGCAGTCATCAAAAATGCTTGGTTGGCCGAGCGTTTAGGCGGGGAAGTTTTCTCTGTCGTATGCTCCTACGAAGAGCCACACAGTCAACGGGAACCCAACGAAGTGGCATAGACTAGAATTCGATATTTATTGTGATTAATCGTGAGATAAACGGCCAATCTCGTCATACACAAGACTGAATGGAAAATTCAGATAATTCAGGAACAATAAAAAAGTACAATCAATTCATTCAGCGTTCGGTTAATGTTGATAACATTTCTTATTCTCTTCGTGGCATTTTTGGTGGGTTTATAGCAGTCTGGGTAGATACGCCTGCTCAGCGGCACTACACTATGGGACTGAAAAATACATTACAGAATAAATACATACAATACAACTGGCCGTTTTAAAACATATTATTCTATATTTTCGTACGAAGGCGAACACGAATAAATTCAATGTTGGAAATCGGTACTCCGAACTCCGGTTTATATTGGAGACCCCGGCTTATAATTGATTTTGGAACTCCTACACTTATATTAAACACGGCTGTATGGTATCTGCAAAATGTATGGAATTATAGGGTACTTAAATAACACGATTGTTCGATAATCAGTGATAGTTGGCGTCAGAAATTATTTAACTTAAAATTACACTTAATATTGGTAAGCCATCGGGCATAGACCAAATACCACTTCGTTTTTATCTCGTTTTTTTTTTAAATTATATTAATACAGGACGGTAACGAATGACCAATTGAAAAATTGACCTCTACTGACTCATATTACTGAAAATGTAATTTTTTTGACTTCCTGTTTGGGATAATTTGAATGAGATGGATTTTGTTGTGTGACTTCCTCAGACTGCCAGGCTTTCACGTGCTACCGCTCACCCGCTATTCCACGAATACAAATTCAACCCGCTTTCTCAGCAGGAAAATGCAGTGGAGTGGACCACCACGTCAACAAAAGACGCACACCGACTTAAGTTTAACAGTTGATCACAACTAAGTAGTCACTGGGCAAGGCACTCTTGACCTCTGTCTTATCTGACTCCGTATATGACACGCCAAACATACGACCAGCCAATACTACCGGTAGATAGTCAATCAAGCTGAAGTAAGATTTCAAGCATGCTGTCTTGTTGTCACATTGGATGTATTACCATATAAAAATACTTTTACTTTCCAGCCGATGAGGAAGATGACGAGAGCGAGTAGGAAGCGAGGGACATTTGCCCAGAAAGAAAACGGTGTCAAAGTGTCATCCGAAGCTAGAACTACTATCTTAGGGAATAGCCCTGAGAAGACTCCACTCCTTCCTACCCCGTTTGTCCTCCAGTCAGCTGACGATGAAAATGATCCATCCATACCTAAAATTGTTAGTGTTTGTAGTCTAGCTCCTACTGCAGAAGAAGAAGTCTTTGAAGAGCCTAGCAGAACCAGAAATTGTAAGACAATGAGTCAAGAACAAGATGCTATGGGGTCAGATAGTGTTAAATTGGTGTTAACAATTGTATTGCAGGTGATACTGTGATTGAAATGGGAGAGGAAGAAGAAATTCTTGGTGGTTTTGACTATGAGCATGACGTAGATGCATTTGGAGACGTGGACGTGGGTCACTTCCTATGCGGTGGAGGTGGTCTTGATGCTCTCTCGCTGGAAGATCCTGGAGAAGAAGATGATATCCACAACCTCCAACCCCCTTTGGCCTCTTGTTCCACAATATGGGAAAATGTTATTAGACTATGTGAGATTTCACACTGTGCGAGGACCGCGACATCGAAATGTTCGGCCTGTCGTCAGGCTTTTTACTGCGGTGACGAGCATCAGCGACTTGATTGGAAAAATCACAAGGACCAATGTAGTCCGTTTACCCGTCAGTTTGTTCAATGCCAAAATTCTGAAAACTTAATCGCCGCCACAGTCGCTTCCAGGGTAAGCCGTTTTCAGTTTATTCGCATCAACTCTGGTAAACTGAGGCTGAAATGAAAATTATTTTTATGTCACTCAGGATGTTCATGAAGGACAGGATCTTTTTTCAGAGAAACCTCTTCTCCTTTTCCCACTCGTGTCATCATCAATAGACGCGGAACATCCACTCGAGTGTCCGGGTTTAAAAACTGACACGCTTTGCAAAGCTCTTGCTCCAGCATGCTTGGGTTGTGGTGATGCTTACGAATTTGTGGGACCAAGTCGTCATAGCTGTTCCACTTGTTCTCTTCCGCTTTGCTCACAGGCTTGTGAATACGAGGTTTCGCATAAATTAGGAGAGTGTCAGGCCATTCTTGAAGCTGGTCTCCAGGTATGGCAATGAGTTAGTTTTTTTTATAGAGAATTATTCATCCACATCGATTTTTATTTTGTAGGTGAAAGACTCAGAAGTCGAAAGACGATGTTTCCATTCTCTTTATATGGACGTGGAGGTAAATTAATTAGTCTTCTTGGAAACTCTGTCATTCATTAATCAGAACTTTACACATAACCTAGTTTTTCCTTTTACTTAGATACTCCGTGCTCTTCGACTTCGAAGTGAGGACTTGTCCGCCTTTAATAATTTCCTGGAACTCCGAAACAGTTCAAGAACAGTTGTCTACCTTAAGAGTGATCATTTTGCCCGTTTTCAACGTGATCTCTATGCAGTTGCCTCGTTGTCCTTGGCCTATGCACGTGGTGATGAAGACTTGGTTGTTTCCCTCCATGCCATCATTGCCTCCAACTCTTTCAGGCCAACACTTGGCAGCAAGTAAGATAAAACCTTCCCCTTCAGAGGGCCTTTATAAACCTGAAATTATTATTCTCCAATTCAGCTACAAAGTCATTTTTCGGACACAAGCCGAATTCTTCCACAGCTGTATTCCAAACACCGTCCACTACGTTGAAAATGAAGAGACGAAAAGTCAATTAAAGATTCGTCTCGTGACCAAGGCTGCCGTGGCTATTGGAAAGGGAGAGTTCGTTACTGTTGATTTCCTGCCGACGCCCTATCTCCCTTACGAACAGCGACGATCCTTTTTAGCCGACATGGGAGTAAACTGTGACTGCGAACGGTGTGTCCAGCCTTCATTCATTGGAGACTTTACAGGGGATATCAAATGCCGTCAATGCCATGTGGGTTACATCCGTGCAGAAGAGCCACTGAAATGGTCCCAGAGTGTTTGGGCATGTGATAATTGCCTGGAAGAAACCCCTTATGAAGTAGTCAGTAATACCGAGAAGGATCTCTCACTCAGGTTGCAAAAGTTGCCAAAACAAAGCTACGATGACGTTCCTGCACTTTTGGAATTCCTCAGAGTTTCATCATCACTTATTCATCCTGGTCACGCTCTTATGATTCACGCCTGGTGCTATATTGAAAGGTAAGGGTAACAATGTATACTGTATTCTTCCGGTAATCAAGTTTATTTTAATTAATTTGTTTTATATTTTAGTCTCTTGAGACGAAAATTGGAAGACGTGCGAGAGCCAAACCCGGATAAGCGCTATCCATCACAGACAGTGCGAGATTTCCGCATAATAGCTGATTACTCGGATGTTGTTCTTCGACATCTCGAAGCCATTAGAAGTGGCCTGTGGGTGGACAAGGGTAAGCCGCAAAGCATTGCGTTTGATTGTACTGCAGGGAATCTAAACTTTCAATTTGTCTTCTCCAGGTATTGTCCTGTTTCACAAATTTTATGCTCAATTCGTGCTCTGCTGTGCTGAGTACAACGATGGTCGAACAACGCGGCAAGCATTCAGCCGGAATATTATCAACTGTCTCAACACTCTGAGAACAAGCCTCCAGATTTTGATCCAGTTCGAGGGCATGATCACTTTCAATGTTGTTCCCCGACTTGTCCAGGAGGCCACAGAGGCTCTGTCACTCCTCAAGGACTTTGCTCATCAGCTTATCCTCACTAACCACAATGAGCAAAAGTCTACCAAGCCCACTCTGAATCTCTACCAGTAAACTTAAATGGTCCCAGAAGGAAGTATTTTCAAAGCCCATGTATTTGGATAACTGCCAAAATTACGATGCAATTGATATACTATATTTAATCCTTCCGTCATTATGAGAAGATCCGCTTATTTTGGACTTTACGCCTACAGAATAAAGTATTATGATGGGGACAACTGTGCTCTTCAACTTTTCTGCGGTACTGTCTGGCTGAGATTTAAAGTATTAATTTAATATGGCTGATGAAATACTGGAGCTACATTATTACCAAGTCATCTACCTACGTCGTCGCATCGTGGAGCTAGCCATTCATTTTGCAGGTGGTTCACCTATCAATTGCGGTTTTACCCAATTAATTAAGTGTGGTTTGATTAGTTTTTGAGGTGCCAGCACCGCTTTCTTAACGAGATATTGGAGGTTCGCGTTTAATTTCTACAAATTGTAAACGGTTTTGTTCTATTCATTCGCACAATTTTCGAAAACTTGATGTTTCTGAGCCTTTCAGAAAAATGTAAATTCTGCTGTTTCGTTTGCTATAAACGGCGACATTTTAACTTGTGGCTGACGTTAGCGAAATTGGTGATGACATCCTACTAAAATCTCCACCGCCTTCAAAACTGGAGCCAAACTTTGTGTCTTCTAT
>VNWY01001543.1:0-14119 GCA_009869845.1 Pseudachorutes palmiensis | reverse complement strand
ATCTCACTTCTACAAATTAACTTCAATCTCACACTTAAGTGAAGTAGAAATTATATTTTGGGTCTGTTGTACAAATGAACTTCCAAAAACTAAATAAAATCACAACAACCCACTACCAACTTATTCTGTGTTTTATTTATTTGCATCCAATCATCAATTTTCTTATTACATTTTTAAATTAATTTAACGTCGAATATTTTTAAATTGTAAACAGTTGGTTATGGTTAAAATCGAACCAACTTTACACGATGTAAATTATTCCATCCAATAAGTAATCTAATCATTGGTTCTTTTAGTACAGAGCTCGTGCTGATAGACAGTAAGAATCAAAGATCTCTGTTGGTGAACCGCTGTCACATACATATCCGCGTAATTTGTTCCTGTATTTGGCTTCACCCTTGCAAAGCCAGTCAACGCTTGAATCACAGGTGAATGGATAGTAGTAACAGTTTTGGTCAAATTCATCACAGACAGATCCTCCTACGTACAACCTGCCAGCATCATCAAGGAGTCCCCGAAATTTCCGTTCTGTCAGTGACCCGGAGAATAGACTATTTGACAGATCCACTTGAACTCCTTTTGCCAATCCGCTGAAGGCATCGTCTGAAATGTGTCTAATACTGGCTCCCCTGTGGATATATAGATACTGCAATTTGCTCAAACCAGCGAAAGCAAAGTCACCGATCCGAGTTACTTTTGCATTGCTCATGTCAATGTCGTCGAGTAGCTCACTTGGAGCAAAAGCATTTGCTGGAATCTCGCTAATAGAAGTATACGTCATGTCAAGAGTTTTAAGGTTTTTGAGATTGTTGATGACATTGAAAATGTCATATACTCGTTCCCCCTCATTTTTAATTGGACACATGTAAATGGTAAGCCACCTAGTGATTGGTCCAGAAGCAGAAAATGCATCTGGATGGATGTGTTCAAGCTTGTTGTTGGCACTTATCCTGATACCTTCAAACTTCAGATTTGATGTTACGTGAGCAGGAAGTTCGGTAAGAGTAGAACCAGAAATTCTTAGCTCGGCAAACACAACGTCCTCGGAGACATTGGCACTTATCCTGGCAAAGTTCTCCACGGGGTCCCAATCGTTGAGGTCTAAACAGCTTAACCTCAGTTTGCCGTCACGATCCTGGCAAACGCATGGTGCCACGTGCTGCCAAGTTGGACATTTTAAACTCAAAGCAAGGTGCAGAGAGACCAGCAAGATTAGAAAAGACTTCATTTTGAAATTGACTTTGGTAAACTGATGCTAAAACTACCCTCCAGTATATATAGGTAGCCGTAAACAATGATTCAAGTTATGGGTTCAAATTCCGTATCTAAACAGACTAGGTAATCCGAATGAGAATTCTGAGATAAGTGACACATAGGCTGAGTATTTCTGAAGTGGTGGAGCTTGCCATTTTGCATCCACAATGATTAGCATATGGAGACATGGAGGTACAAAACAGCGTTCTTGGTAATCAAACACTCGTGCTTGGATTTACCTGAGCTTCATCCCCAACTATGAGCTAATAAGCGCGGTCTTGAAGTGCTTTGTTTGTTCAAGTCAGTTAAAAACAAGGTGTTATCGGTAAGCTCGTCGCGTGTCAACGAGTTGGCCTTCATTACGGCCACACAAAAATTAAATGAACGCCTCAAATCTAGAATTTTAACATGAAGCTTACAAAGTTACAAGAGAATCTGTGATTGAATTTTGATGTGATCTGAATTTGTAACTTGGGGTAGATATTTAATTGTGATGGGCTTTGAGAGCGGGTAAACGTTCTTAATTTCAGACTCTTTTTGCGAAGAAAGAAAAACAGATTCAGCCAATCAGAAGCCGAATTGCAACTGATTTGTGAAAACTGAAATAATACTTAGAACTATTCATGACCAAGAATTGCCAAGGATTATTTTATAATTCAGAATTTAGCCTCAATCAAATTAGATTATTAAAATTAGAATATTTTTAATAGAATAAATGGATAGGAGTAGTTTACTAATAGGATAGGAGTAGTTTACTAATAGTACTAATAGTTGCAAATGTGTACAAAAGTACCCAGATGTTCTTTTCACCTGTGTCCACAATACATGGCAAATTTTTTGGAGCTTGGTATTTTTAGAGCTTTGCCAGGTAAATCCAATTGTTCGCTCCTGTGCTAAAGACGTTTGATGGAATTTTCTGACTAGAGGCTTCAGAAGTTGACACAAAATTTCATGTCGTCGTACCCAGTCTTGCAATATATTTGGGATGGCGTCTTTGTTGCTACTCTACCATGTTTCTTTGCTCATCTTGGTATAATTATTTCAAAAACTTGTCTCCGCAACGCCCTTCCGTAAGTGCTTTGTTTAATTCGTTTATTTCTGAAAAATATTTTGACATAATTGCACGAATTAACAGGAAAACCAACTTTCTAGCCGCCAATTTGTCATTTGGGAGTTTATTAGTGCAATTTGCAGTCTTATCAAAACGTCTGGAGCTTCGCAATTACATGACTGTGATATGGAACAGTAATCCCATGTGTAGCTTTTACTTTTTCTTTTATCGTAAGAACTAGACATTCATTTTTCTAAAAGAGTAATCGTAACTTTTTATTTTACTAGGCATTGGAGGTGTGATAGTCTACATTCACATTGGCGAAATTGATTCAATGGAAAAACAAAAGTGTGCGAAATCCATTCTGGCTGTGTAAACCTCCGTCTTTAATTAACATATTGCAAACCGACGCAGTTGCTTGTATACTTTTAATTCCGTCTATCTTTGTTGGAGTTTATGACAGCGTGGAAGAACAATGTGTACTGGTAAGTCACCACCTAAGACTTACTAATAATACAATTATGAACGATTTTATTATAAGATTAGGTACTCCTATTTGATAGCGTTGTACTGGATTGGATGTACAGATTTGTCTTATTTGTTTGCGTCAGTTTAGTTCCTGCTATTTTATTATTCAAAGGTAAAAACACTTTAGTTCCATTTTTCCAATTTTTCAATGGCAAGATATTGATTTAGAAATGAGGCAGTTACACAAGTTTATGCAAACATTACAGCAGGATGCCGAATCTCCAAATGTAAGGTCAATCTTTGAAAAGGCTTTTGAGAATACTGACGTATTGGTTATTTGTTAGGCGCTGTTTAGTGGCTCAATGGGACACCGGATTCGACTAATGAACGCCACATTTGTGTTTGCGTGTTTATTTATTTGTTTTTCAATTCCTTACTCTGTGGTTTTTACGTTGGATTCGCCTACAATTGAATTTTTGCAGGAGATAAAGCCCTATCATGCAATTGTCAAATCAACTATATTAATTATTGGGTATTTACTAATTGCATTATGCCCAATTTACATGTACTACTCTGCCTTGCGAGAATTCATTTTTCCAAGATATTCACAGGGGAGTTAATTCTACATATGTATAAAAATAGTAAAATAGTAAGTTTAGAAAACACACTTCAATGTCCAAACTAAACTGCCAACTTACTCGTGTATAAGGAACATGTCAATTTAAATTCGTCTCAGAAGGAAGCTTTGCTGTAAGCCTTAAATAAGTTTAATAACATTTGCGTTGCAGTTTTGATGAAAACGACACCACTACATGATTCGGGCAAATATTTTAAATCACCCGGGAAGTTAGAAAACATTACGGACCCGGAACGTCGAAAGACCAATAGAGAAAAACCACAAAACAAGATGCATATTATACGATAAGCAAAACACAGGCTGAAAATGACAAGTGGAATTCCAGAATATTGCCAAGGAATGATAACTTATGTAAATTAAACCTGTTTCCCTCTTTACAAAAGCAAACATGATCAAATTATTTCCACATATTTTTTATCTCTGTCGATATTACAGTGTAGTGTTTGTTAAAAATGTTATTAATTTTAGAGAATATTTTTGGCTCATATAGCTAATAATAAGGATAACTTAATGATTGTTGATTTTAGAGGCTTTTGACTATTTGTTGTTTAAGCTGTGGTTGAATCCTTTCAATGCTTGATATTATTATTATAATTGAAAGGCTGTGGTCACAGCTTAACCGGTTTAGCACAAAATGAAGACGAAACAGGTTCTTGGTCGATATGACTTCGGGTCAAATGAACTTTCCAGAACTTTTTGAGCCAGTTGAGTTCTTTCCAAACGGAGTCGTTAGTCCGGCAGCAGCAAAGTATTGCCTTTGTCTTGAACAAAAAGTCCAATTTGAGCTTCAATTCCAAGTTTATACGATTCTCAATATTTAGGGAAATTCACAATGGCGCCCATCACATCGTTGGAAGAAACTGCAAAGAAAATGGAAGCTGCAATAACGGAAGTGGTGAGTATATAAGTAAACCACAGTTTAAATTGTGAACTAATAATTCTATTTGGCAGACATGGCAGGAAGTAATTGATGAGAAGTTAGTCGGAAGCCAGCGTGAGTTTGTCAAGCTCACCCATGCCACTGTGATTTCGCAGGATGGACAAATAATAGCAAAGAACGAGGGATTCCCTGAAGTAATTTATTCTTTTTATTTTATTATAAATGGGGAAATTAATCAAATTTTAAAGTTTCAAGATGGCGAGCTCAGCTTCATTGTGGACTACTTCAAGCTTGAGAATCCAGGAGAACAGTATGGAAAGCGGCTGTATATGGAAGGAAAGGAATTCATCATCGTGCGGGCTAATGAAAAATCAATTATTGGAAAAGTAGCTGGGGAAGGTTGGGTCGCTGTTAAAGCCAAGGATGGTAAATTACAATCTAAATTACAATACTTTAATTACAATTACAGTTTACAGCATCCGATTTTTTCTTTTTTCATAGTAATACTCTTTGCATACTACACAATGCCAAACTCACCAGTACAAACGGTGTGGCTTGTTGAACGATATGCAGAAAAATACATCAAAGGGGAACTATAAAAAACGAAAACAATGAAATGGTCACTGTAGTAAAAATAAAACAGTTTAGGTGGCGGAAGGTACCTTTGTTTGTAATCAATATTGGAATAAATTGGATTCTGGCTAAAGTGTCAAATGCATAACTTTTTTTAAGTGCTAGAATTCGATCCTTTGATTCTTCTGACTCATCTTTTGTTTGATGCAACACTATAAGAAAAGGGAAGCTTCTGAATACAATGGAATCCCACACTCGAAACTATACTGGATTCAGTTTGGCACTGATTATAGTCACATTGGGATTGAGAAAGTCACGAATGACACTTGCGTCTCGATAACCTTTTGATATCTAAAAGTCTCACCCATGGATCAACGTGTCTGCACTATATCTCTAGCTAATAGCTATCCTTATTAGATTCCATAAGAAACTTCAAATTCACAATTCAGTTGACGTTGACAAAGTGTCTTTGCCTTTTTACGTTCAAAATTAATAACTGGAAAAATGTTGGCATACAATTGCCTAAGTTTTGCAATACTGTTACATATTGTCAACTACAATCAAGCCACTGTCATTCCACAAGGTCAAGGGCGTGCAGAAAGCGCAGAATCTCCACCTAGAATTATTGCATTCTTTCTCAGTTCTGTTGATTCAGAAACGAAAGGATCAAATCGTATTTTCAACGGTCCACAATTCAAAACTACAGAGAATTTCACAGTATTTCAGAATGAATCGCTCATTGTCATCGATAGAATGTTAGGTGGGACGATCATACTACATTGCAATGCTTCTTCTCCAGTCACTTGGACAATGGACACACTGGAAAATGAGGTAGCAGGGATATGAACTTCAAATATGAATTGTCTATTCTTTAATTTTTTAATGAATTTCTTATAGTGGGTGGAACGAGTCATGGCGGAACGACGAGTCTCAAACATTTCAAATCCTTCCACGTACAAATACTCCATAAGCCTAAAGCTCACAAGGGATATTAAAAAGTACGAAGTGGAGATTTTTACGTGCCATAGGATCAGTAATTCTGAATCAAAAGCGGAGATGCTCATAGTCCAAGAAGGTTTGCGGACTTTCTTATCTCACAAATTATGGATGCCTTGTAGAATTACTACTCAACGCATTTGGATTTAATTTGTAATTTCTTGACCAATCAGAGCATGAACCACCTCATTGGAGCTTCAAACCGGAAGGTGGGAATTCACTGTCTTCGTTTGACACAACTCCAATTACCCGGAATAGCATTCACCGGACAATTTACTGGGATTCTGCTAAACAGTCGCAAGTTCTCATTCCTTGTTTTTCTCTCAACATTAACGAAAGTCGGGTGGAATTGTACCGAGATGTCAACGGAGTAAGTTTAAATCAAATTCATATATTTTGAAAATTTAAAGATTTTTTTTCTTTCTGTCAGACTATTATACCACTCGCTTCCAACAAGAAAGTCAAATTCCAAGAATACCGTGGCTTCTACATACATGCAGCCGAAATTGAATTTTCTACGGATAAATTCGTCTGTGTTTTGCGACCTCTTGATCATAATGAAACTGAGAGTGGAAAAAATTCCACCATATTGTTATCATCCGAAGACAAAATATTGGAAAAATTGTGGATTTCGATGCATGACAAGGACTTGTATCTCACTGAAAATGTAGATTTGAACGATACTGGTCCAATGTAAGTTGTAGTTCGTATTTGGTAGATATTTGTATACATTGAAATGGAATTTAATACCAGTTTGACTTTTATATCTTGGCAAGTTTAATCACAGAGCATCCGGAACATGGAATTTTAGTAGACATGGAGCTGGATGCCATCGCTGTTTTTATTCTAATCAAAGACGACGTTACTCAAAACGCTGTAAAGCCCAAACTGTCATTAAGCCGAGACTGGAGAGGAACTCATTGCTGCATCACAAATCCCAGTAGCAGATCAAGTCGCGATGTACTTAAAATTACGAAATCTGGCTGCAATGAACCCCTCAGATGTCTCACCATGAAATATGTAAGGAAAAATATTGACCAAAAAAGGTAGGTTAATGGGAAGTTTTCAGGTCACCCAGAATCTGCCTTATAGTTGGTTCTTTCCAACGTCTTATGTGAAAAACACAACTTGCATTGAAACAAGGCACTCTACTTTAGCTGAATGGCAACCAACCGTTTTGAACTGTGTGGATGTCAATCAAACAGTCATTTCTACAGGTCCATCTTTTGTGTAACTATCAATGCCAGTTGAATTATTTTAAATGATATTTTTACTATTGAATTCTAGATGGGATGTTTACAGGAAATCCGCTCACTTCATTGACCATAGATTCATTAATTCCAGCTCGAGCTAAACTATACACTGGCCAATCAATCACTCTGACATGCCGTGCTAATTCCTTTTACTTTGCTCGAGGAATGTTCTGGGAATTTTCTTGGGCGAACAATACTGTAGAGAATATACCAGGTGAAAATTGTATATCTAATATTGCTTTCAAACTCCATTTTAAGTAGTAGTATTTTTCAAATAACTTTACCCGATTTTAAGGCAAAGAGCACGTCACTACTGGATATTTTTATGACAACATGATCCGATTGACGTTTGAATTGCCTTCAAATCTTCAAAAGATTGGCTGCAAAGCTCCACTTTGGAATTCTTCTGATTGGCTAACCAAAAACTACCAACTGGATATTCAAGGTTTGAATTTGATAAGTTATCCAATCGTTTCAACATGGTTTGTTTGTCATTTCGATAGTTTCAAAAGCTCCTGTTTCACTTACTGGAGAAGCTCAATACGCTTCATTCTTCGTTGGGGATTATGTGGATTTGGAGTGTGATTTTGATGGGATTCCCGAGCTGAAATACGAGTGGATCGAACCATTTCAGCCTAACGGAAAAAGATTTCTAGCTACTCCAATAAACGCAAAAACACGATACGACAGGGTAAGAAAATAATTTGATTCAGTTTTTAATTCTATTTGAAGGATATTTTGAATTATTTTTACCTTTTCGACACCAGGGCGTAAGGATCATGAGGATTGATTATATCCCTATTGAAGTCAAGGAATTGACTGATGAACGTCGCCCGATATATCAAAATGTCACTTTTACATGCATCGCTTCAAATCTGGCAGGGAAATCTACTAAAACATTTTATGTGGAAGCAATCGGTTAGCTACGAAGAGCCACACCATGACTTGAATTAATTTATATGATTTTCCCGCACAGAACCACGGGTTCCAAAAATTGCTGGTTTGAAAACGGAAAGGATTGAGTTTCACAGAAACGAAGAAAAACGGGAATTGAAGTGTCAAATTGTAGAGGGCGTTCCCATGCCTGCAATTTCATGGACTTTGAATGGAAACGTAATTCCACTTTCATGTTGTCATTGACTAGTTTGCGTCTCATAGGATTCGACTTTATAGAACGTCATTGGAATTCCTGAATTTGAGGTTGTTACCGAAGCTCAGGAGTCTCGTTTAATTTTCAAAGTTGCCAAATCCAAATTTGAGGGCGACTATGTTTGCACTGCTGTCAATTTCAGAGGCCATGATAACAAAACATTTGTTTTAACTGTAAAAGGTAAGGAAAAAAAGTCGTTTGATTCTGAACGAAATATTTTTTTTTTAATTTTAGACCCAGTTCCAATGATGACATTCCTAGGAGCCTTTGTGGCTCTGCCATGTTTTGTCTTCGGCGTTGCTCTGATGACCTGGTGGTTGGTCTCACAGAACATAAAGTTCAAACGAAGTTCTCAATTTCAGGTTGAATTCAGTAGGGCAGCAGATACTTCCCATTCGTTGGCTACAATTTCTCCAATCATTGAAACCAATACGTCTTAATATTATTATGTCATTGTTAACCTTTTCTAGAAAAGCTAGACTAGGCGAATCTGGAAAGAATTTTTTTTTTAATTTTTTAGCCCAAAACATAAGAATAGCACAAACGTAATATCAACATTTTCATAAGTTACGATAGAATAAAGAACGTCGGCCGTGGTTTCTCTGTTGTGAGTCTAACAAAGTTTTAATACTTCTTGGGGTGGATTCGTCTTTGAAGTGCTTGGTATGGTCCCTGAGGAGACACGTGTTGTTCAGGAAATTAATTAAAAAATGAGTTGAATTATTACCGTAAAGCATTGAGCAGTTCTTCTGATTGAGAAGTAGGCTTTTCACGCAACATTTTGATACATCGAACTACCTACAATAGTTGAAATATTTTAAATTAAAATGGCACTGAAGTTACATCGTGTCTTGCGTTACATCTAAACTAGACGTTCTTGCAAATGCTCCAACAGGATGGACATGATCGTACAGAACGATAAGGCCAACCATCATCCGTTTAACGAACAATTCAGTTTCATCTTTCTGGTAACAGAAATGGAGTTTAATTAGTAAAGGTGATTAAAATCCTAAATCTCTGAGTAGAAGAAAACAAAGATTACGTGTGTACCATTTGCGTCTTCAGCATTGTTTGACAAACTTCAACCATCGCCTCTAAAGTTGCCATTGTTTGTTGTTGCAGCTCCTCGTCCCTTAATACAAATCTCAAAATCGCTTCAATCACTACTTGACGCATTGGCCTCCAGTGAGAATAAAACAGGGACATCAGATTTGACATTTCATAAGTTTGAATTGAGTGTGGGGTTAGCAGTAGTAAATTGGGCTTAATTTGAACTGCTCGACGGTACCAGGACAGATCATTTGACACCGCCGGTGTGTCGAACTGTGACATTGAAAATCCTATTACATTATTTCCCTATACAAAAATATATTTGTATTAATACCTTAAACCCATCAAATTTGAGAGTGAAGTCTATAATTCCTACAAATTGCTTGAAAAGCGCTTGCTGTGTTTCGAGATGTGCAGCTGGGGTCATTGGACCTCGGCAAAGCTTCAATAAAATTTTATGCACCAGGATTTCTAAGAAGGAGATAATAAACATCATAAGTGGAATAATGGTTTCCTATGTTTATATTACAGGTTAGCAATAATTACCTAATTCCTTGGAAAAGAAATAAAATTTTCTCAGCTTTGAGACCAACGGGACCACGTAGTCTAGCCATACTTCGTCCTCAATACCCTGCTCCCCAAGTGCACTATACATCTCTTTGGATTCGTCGTTGTAATGTTGGATTTCTTCAATTATTTTTACTCCTATTTCTAAAATTTCTTGAGCTTCATCGTAAATAGGCTTTTCAGCATCTGTTGGCTGAGGATCTAGAAATTATGAACAAACACGGAATTAAAATCATAATTCATACTAGTTCTAATGCCATCTGGATTATGTTTTGTTAGTAATTATGTACACAACCTACTTTCAAAGTCTAGGAGCGTGCCATGATTTTCAGGAGACAAACGACGTACTGAATTCCCCATGATGATGATTTTGACTTGGGTTATACTCGTGTGCAGCACGATGGAGGTTCAAAGACTTGAACCCAGGAAGTAGACGACGGGCTTTTATATCCTTCCAACCCAGGCTGTCAACGTGTCCAGCAAAACGTGTCCAACTAAGCACACCAACCGGCGTAGTCGCCACGCGTTGGTTCCACGATGTCCTAATCGTGGACCACGTTGTCCTTCCATGAGATCTCGCATCCGCATTCGTAGATTCCGTCTTGCGACTCCAATAATCCACGTGGAGACCACAAAGGGCAGTTAAAAACTCTTCACTATGACCGACGTCCGAGATCCCCGGCGCGGTCAGAACCTACCCCAGCAGCAGCACAGCATTTTGAAATATGAATTGGCATTCAACTAGTGGAATGTAGGTCATCATTGGTGACACTTGGTGCACTTATTCATGACGCAGAAAATATAATTCCCTAAGCACAAAAAAGTAGCCACGCAGTGTAACTTACATTTAATAAATGCTTTATTGATGTTATTAGAGTTGATTAGCGGCTTCATTATTTCCAGTTTTTTTTATTCCTGACGTGGTACAACAACTTCACAAGTGCAGTAAGCCTTATTCATGTCTTTACAGATGCCAGCTTTATACTCGGTGATATCCGCGTCGTTCATTTTGTAGTCGCTGCATTTCCCAAGACAAACAGTGCCATCCATTGCTGCAAAGCTACAGAAACTTGGCTCAAAGGTGACCTCCGGGCGCTTGAAATTTATAAAAATTACTTGAAAAGTGTTCTTTACTTTTGATTGATTGATCTCATTACCTTTGAAAAAATGCACACACCCTCGGAACAAGATATGTTCACTTGACTATTACTAGCCATGATCCCCTCCCGTGTGAACTCGCAAGCGGAGTCTTCTCCACAGTTGATGTACTTTTGAAAAGAATAGGGAAGAACAGATCATAACCGCAGAATCGTGTAATCGGAAGTACGAATTGGAATCACATTATCTTAAAATCGATTTTCAATATTTAGTTGATTACCTGCTGATCTTCATTTTGGAATTTTCCGGTACCTTTCTTACAACGCCGTCGCTTTTTCGTCGCCGTTACGGAATTGTCTCTGATGATAAAGACAATGGCAGTGACGACCAATAATAAAACAAGAACCCGACCCATTTCAGTTTGTCTTATTGTTTCTTGTAATATGTTTCCTGTAAGACTGCAATGTAGAATCTAGCTCCTCAATCAATGGGTGATAGATGTAATTAAAGGGGGTGACCTGACATTAAAAATGAGGGCGAGGTTGATGGGATGAGGACGCGTCATTGTCTAATAATAAAGCAGTGGCTGGAATGAAAGTACATCGTATTGCCAATAATGAAATATTTATTCAAATGTTAAATATTTGACAATGACCACTCAGTTAATTGTAATGAAACGGAATGAAATGTACTACTGAAATGTTCAAAATGATCCATATTTGGAAGCGGTGGGTGTCCACAATATTCTTAACTTTTAGTGCCGAAGTATTGGTTTAATCTAAATTGGATCAAATCAGAGAAGAGAAGCCTAACCATCAACCGAAAATTGTACAACAGTTGAATAAGCTGTTTTCAAGACATTGCATTGCAGAAGGTGATCCTGTTCGACCGTTCGACCCTTGCTCCAGATACACCACCCTTGGCTATGCAGCAAATACGAAAACTTTCATTACATAGGATTCACTTTATCCAATCGGTTGTTTTTCATTTCGTTTTATTGGCTAATAGGCTTTCTCAGCCACCTATATTGGGTCAAGGCTTGAATTAATTTTTACCGTGCCTGCTTCAAAATTAATTCTTGACTGATTCCAAAAGTGGAAAGTTTTAGGAATTATGATTAAAGCTTATGTCACTCACTGTGATCGAAAGAATCTTCTTTTCTATAAAATTATGTTTTTATATTCCACATGATGGTTAATTGACCCCCATAGCGGTTCTAATTCAAAATGCAGGATTCAAGGTATTGGGACAATGAAAGTTTAGCTTTACGTTTTAGCAAGAATCTTACTGACATTTTATTTAGCAGTAGCAGAATTTCCGTATAATGTAATTATGAATACAGCGACCTTGGTCTCCATATTCATTTACCCGACTAATTTCACCACCAAGATTCCAGGAGGCGCTGCTAGAATTTAAAGTTGGTGTTATAACAGTTGCTTCAAAAATGGCACCACCTGGATTTGTTCTAAATAATACCACGTGCTCTACTGGTTTCGCATCTACAATACCTTGGATTTCCGCTTGAAGCTTAACGCTATATGCTGCCATAATAATTTCTAACTCCAGCTGTGCACACTGTTTATAGGGTTTAAGCATTTCATTTATAAATCCAACCGCTGCTGTGGCGGCATCTGTCACATTTGGAGATTCGATTGGGATTGAATTTATTACGTTGCAGATGCAGTAAGAGTCTCGTACCCAAGCATCCTTACAAGACCTATTGGTGGGTATTTTCAAAAATAAACTAACACCGCGTGGCAGAATTTCCGATTCTAGCTCTCCTTGACGTCTTTCAATTTCTGAATCAGTGATGAGTTGCAAATTATTTAGATCCATTAGCGTCTTATTCAAATCAAACGGAGTTGTTAACCTTTGACGATTGCTGAAAAAGTTGGCAACAGCCGATGGGAATGCTTTCTTGAACCAAGGCGGGAAGATGACATATACAAATGGCATGTTTTCTTCAATTTTCCCTTGAAGCGTTTCACGTATTTTTCCATAACGAAATCCATGGTCGCTCATAAATATAAAAACCGTGTTACTGAGATAACCTTTCTCACGTAGAAACTGGAAAGAATTACGCAAATCTTTGTCTACTATTCCAGGGTAGTTTAGATCGCCGTGGGACATTGCTGTCGCCCATGTGAAATGAAAATAAGGTGAATGCAATTGTACCGCTAATTTCTTCATGTTGTCCAGAAGAATATGGAAAGTGAGGCGTGGACCGTAGCAAAGTTTTGTGTTTCCATGACTCCAGTGTCCAATGTCATTAAAGGATTTTGCCATGAAATCGTTGAGAAAGTAATCCGTAGGTGGGTTTTTAAACCCACTCTTTAAATAACTGAATATTCCCATCTGAACAGCGTCTTCGGCGTAGGCCGTGAGGTATCCAGAAGCTGTAAAATTTTTCCAAATAAATGGGCATTCGTCAAAATATGATTTCTCAGTTGGCCAACATTCTCGTTGTAAATCGACCACATCGTATCCAGTAAGGACCGGAACTAGATTCGGAAATGTGTTGTCAGCTACTCTTGTGTAGCCGTTTAGGAATTCTGCTTCCAGCGCTTCCACAAGATACCGTCGTGTCAATGGCATGGTTCGCTTCAAATTCAAATGGGACATCCCATCCATCCCAAATATTACGATATTTGGTTGTGGTATTTTTTTAATCGTTTTGTTTGATCGGCGTTGTTTCTGAATTTTGGAAACACGAAGCTCAACTTCTGGTTTTCTTGGAGTAAAGTGAAGTAAATCTACAAGATTTGGGGACGTAGTATTTTTACTGGTAGTCCTGTCACAGAAAACTGCAATGAATTCTGCTTCAGGTTCCAGTTTTGTTTTACCGTTCACAATTTTAGAACAGTTTTCCGTGTATCTGTACATATAAATATACAATGTACATAATCGGCATATTAAAATAAAATTTTGTCGCTTACCCAATATACTTTTTTGGGTTGACGGGTAGATAGCAGCAGTTTTTAATGCCGGTACTTTCCTTCCTTCCAAGTCGAATCAATTCTCCATTTGTGTCAATTTGGAACAACAGTTCGAAAGGGCGTTTGGACTTGGTGCAATCAATACTCTCCTCTTTTCTGTAGAATCGGTACACTTCTTCCCCAAATGGCTTTAAGTTCGGGAGCTG
>VNWY01001542.1:0-14120 GCA_009869845.1 Pseudachorutes palmiensis | reverse complement strand
CAAACCAACCTAGTCCCCACATAGACTCCATCACCAGTCCGACTAACTCAACCTGGATTCCATGTGGACAAACTAACCAAGTTATATGGCCGACATATGGAATCCATGTAAATTTGTTACATGGGCATGGGAATGCTTGGCAAATCCTAAACGCTAGATTACATCACTGAAACCCGCCAAGGGCATCGAAAGGTAAAGGTAATGCATTGTAAACTCTTTTTACTCTAAAATCCTGAGCTTGGTTTCAGAATAGCCCGGCAATACTTAATTGGCAAATTCTAAACGCTGGATTTCAGAACATCAATGAAATCCAAGGGCACCGGGTAATGCATGTTAACTCTTTAGCTCTGAAATGTAAATCCTAAACTCTTATTGGTTTCATAACAGCCTGACAGAATGCAAAATGGGAAATTCTGCTGGTCGGATTTCTGAATCAGAAACATCACTTAAATCCAAGGGCACCGGAAGGTAGAGGTTATAATGCATTGTTATTACTCTCTGAAATCGTAAATTCTAAACTCTTGGTTTCAGAACAGCCTGCCAATGCTTAATTGGCAAATCTTAAACGCTGGATTACATCGCTGAAATCCAAAGACACCAGGTAATGCATTTTACTCTTTCACTCTTTAAATGAGAATGAATCGAATGTTAATAAGGCCATTGAAAGGTCCAAATCAAATTACAAGTGAATCCGAAATATGCAAATTACAAAGATGCATAATGACAAAGCATATGTAATTCCGAACATGTTTTCGTTTCAGTTTTTACTGAGTGACTCGTGACACTGGAAAAGAAAACCGAATACGAAGCATCACAATGGAAGGAAGATGGAGAAATAGAAGACCGCTTTTAGTGATTATTCATTCAAATTCGTCTGTCAATCAGTGACTGACGGACGACGGGACGGGGGACGAACACGTTAGTCGATCTACAGTTTAAACAACGAATGACGACAACGTTAAGACGTCAGGTGGCGACTCAACTCAATGTCAATTGGATTTTGCTACTCTTATTATGACTGGATGACTTGGTGAAAGGTCACGGTGAGTTGTACCTCTCTTGGTCATTGATGTAGATCCCATGATGGCCCATCATTATCTTCCCAAAATAATACCCGCTCATAAATTGAATATTTCAGATGGGATGACCCCTGGGGTCACGAGCTCCGTCCATGGCACAAACCGATTCTGTTCGGGACTTTTCCGAGGTTACTTACTACCCTCGGCTATTGTTTAAAATAAAAAAAGTTAATTTAATTTTACTGTAGGCTCCCTACTTTAGACTTTTAGCATTTAGAAGTCCTTACTTATTTAGAGGCGTCCCGTGTACGCCTATGTCTCCCAGAGTTTCTCCGTTTCTTTCTTTAATATTTTTTTTAGAATCTCCGCTCCTGGCGACACTTTAACCACAACACATGCCAATGAGAAGAGATGCGCAGTTGCCGATTACATTGGGAGACATTGCAAATGGTCGTCATAGGCCCACAAAACGTTATTAAACTCAATAATAATTATTATTGTCATCCAAAAACTGAAATCGGTGGTAAAATTCCCCTTTTCCCTCCGTACGTAAAGTAATTCGTATAAGTAAAATAAGAATTTAGTTACGCATTGCACCTAAACTTTTTAGTGATCGGTAGAACGAACGTAATTGCTTGTCATAATCATTTTTGTAATGCCAATTCGTGCATCATGCGTCCACTCTCCAACCACTGGAAAGACATCGACGGTCATCGAAGTCTTGCCTAAATTAGATATGAACAATAACATGAAGAAGAATTTCGAAATTCGGAAGCTCAATCAATGCGTGTCACTCCCTGTCATTCTCGCAAATCAAAAGTCACAACCTCAACCATCCTCATATTCTGCAAGGCTTCCTACCATTTTGGCAAGGGTGGTTGGAAAGTCAAAGGTAATGACCGAATTAATTATTTCAATTCTAGTCAAAACTAATTTCATAATTTCAGGTTTTACGAAAAAAGGTTGTAAACAATGGGAGAGGAAGAATGGACACCACGGAAAAATTGACCCTTCCTGTCATTTCCAATCGGCTCCAGTTCAAACCAGCCAGTACAAAGGTCGATACGTCGAAGCCTGTGGAAACCCAAGTAATCCCAGTGGTGTCAAATTACTTTGTCGAAAACGAATACACACGATTTACACCAGCAAGTTCAAGCACCTCTTCCCCAAGGAATGAGAATCAATCTGGCTCATGCTATTTGAAGGCCCGACGGTTACTCCAATTGACCTCAGAACTAGCCGAAAACCACAAAGAGTACAACCAGCTACAGGGGGTGTCACATCGGGACACATTTCTAAAGGATGAAATTCTGAAACGATACATTTTGGCCCTGGATTTGTCACTGACTGGCAAGTACATGGGGATTGCCACCGAACTGACATACAACATGTACGATGCGACAAAGCTCATGCTACCGCTTTATGCCAACATTTTTTACAACCTGGACGGTACGCATGCGCCACTTCCCATTGCATTAGAAGGACGTCATAACTTCATGAACTCATTGAACCCCGTGATTCACGCACTGAATCGAATCCCACATTCCTCAACGACTCCGGACAACAGCCAATTGCGACTCGAAGCACATTTGATGAAGCTTCAACTGGAGATGCTGATGCTAGTCATCGCTCCGGTCCAGTCAATGATATTCCGAGCGACGCTTGAGGTTGTTCCTTCCACCGCATTCACCGTCTTCAAGCGACTTGCGACCTCTGACTGCTCATCCCGCCCTACCGTCCATTGGTCAAATAATTCAGTGATGAAGAGAGAATACGATGAAATCATGGAAACAAATTACTCACACTCCTCAAAATTCAAATGATCTAATGGTTATATCATTGCATTTAATTCATTTAAGTTGTGCCGAGATGGATTTATAAATTCGGCGAAACTGCTTTTAGACATTAATAAAACTGGTGGAAGGCAAATCTTAACTTAAGTTCACATTCATTCAGAAAGTCTTAAATACTGCGCTTATTCTCCTCCCGCTCATTGCATAACTTGAATAGCCACTCTTTCCGTCACACGCGTTCAAATTAATTTTAACTTATTACGTTTAAAGGTATATTTTATGCTTGTATTTACGACAGCTCCGTGGGTATAAGCTTGTTTCATTACGGTTCTCCATATCGCTGACGGAGTTCTTCTAATTCCATATGTCCGTATCTGAGTTGCTCTCGTAGATTCTGCACTTGCTTCATCAGTATTTCGTCATTGTACCTAATTTGGAAGAAATAAAAGTTTATGCTTCAATCATGTAAAATGTTAATGATCAAATCCTACTTTATCAACAGCTCATCACGCTTCCGGAGTTGATTCTTCTCCTCCTCTAGAAATCGTATACGCTCTTCCAGCGATAAGTGAGCATATGCTGCAGAGTCCGTGGACTTAACAAAGTCATCCGGTATTTCTTCCCAATTGTCGTCCAGAAACGATTGAAGGAGTTTGGCTCTTAAACGCTCTGTCGTCTGAAAAACAATAATGATGAAACCATGTAATTTCTGCGGTTAGAAATTGGTATAAAAGTGAAATCAATTAGCCATGACAGGACAGGTGAGTAATCTCTCTAGCTTATAGCTTAAGCTGGTGTTGCAACACTGATGCAATTTACTTGATTTTAACTTACTTTCTTGACCTCGGATACTAATTGCTCTACTGATTGTTTACGAACTGCAGGACGTGAAGCACTTGGCTCGGTCATGTTTTCAATTTCTGAAACAGCTTTTTAAACTTTAGAAAACGGAAAATTGAAAAATTTCTGTATTTTCTGAACTGAACTTTTTTTACACTTGAGAAACTGGGTTGTGGAAACAACCCTTCCCTCTCCCTTTCCTCGTCAATCGCCTCGAGACCACACATGGACGCAATTTTTAAGATTTTGTTTGAAAAAGTTGACTTTAAAAAAGATAGATTTTTGACAACTTTGACAAAACGTGTCAACCAAGTTTGAGGTTATCACAGCATTTATTCAGTAATTTATGCGAGTAATAATGAAGACAGATTGAGAATATCCACCAAGCTCACTTTCACACGGTAAAAATGGAATCCTTGTGGCACACGATAACGGTTTTGAGCCTGTAATTGAATTCAAAATGGTGATAATCATGGTGTCCGAGATGACAATGAGAAATGAAGAGCTTACACGTCGAGCGACACAGAATTCTCTGTCAAGGACATTTCCCAGAAATCCTTCAATTGGAGTATCTTAAGAAGAGAAAATGAGTAAAATGTATCATAATCATGTAATAAATGTATCAAAATGTATGTAAATAAAAATTTAATTTAGAATTAAATTTAAGAATGATTTACCTTCTCCAGAAGCATTAATCGTCTTAAGGCAATCAGTGTGTAAAAAGTGGACATTCTTTGTGTTCAAGTAGACAACGTAACTGTTCAGTTTCTCATTCCAGTAGATGAAGACGGTATCCCCTGGTTTACATCCTTGGATCGTGATCCGGTCATTTTGTACCAATTTGGAAGCAGCGTTGACCTTGGAATAAATTGGGAATAAGCTTTCTGTGGAAATTATGTAGTATTTAACTTACGACGAGTTGTGTCGGCATGAGTAATTCACTCAAATCCCTGTACGCGGAATCTGAGCTGAGCATGGTCGTTGCATCAATTGCACTTGTGTCGAGGCCGTATACACTCCGGGTAATCCCTGAACTTTGCTCATCCTCGATTTCAGCAATGGACGACCTCTGACCTCCTTCTGAGATATTTCTTGTTCGCAAAATGCTACTGGTAGTTTGGCCTTCTAGTTTTTTCATCAATTTCCGCACCGAGTATGGACTCAGACCTTCAGGTACGATTTTTTGAATAGAGTCTACTACGCGATTCAGCTCAGCCAATAGTTCCTCCTGCTTTGGAAATCGATCGTGCGATTCAAGGCTTCGCTGAAAAGTGCAGAAGTAGAGGTTATATCGCAAAATTAGGATTCTTGTTCAATTTACAACTCACTTGCAGGTCGACGGAGTCAACAGGGCTTTTTTGCTCGATTGATGACATAAACTTGAAACGTGCTTTCATTCCCTCGACCTCGGATTTACAGTTCATCTTGACTACTTTCAGGGCTTCTTCTTTTTCTGCTTGCAGTTGTTCACTCAGTGCCAGCAATTCTCCTTGATGTTCAGATTTGAGTTGCTCAATGGCTTCCTCGTTGCTGTTATGAAGCAATGTCACCTCCTTTTCTGCGTCAAATTGGAAACTTTCCAAACTAAGCTCCAGCGCAGAGATTTTTTCGTTCAAGTTTTCCAGCTCTTTCGATTTCTCTCCGCTAATGAGCCGTTCGTTAATCAATTCCGTCTCAGTGGCTTTCGATCTCATTTCCAGTTTCCGAATCTCGTCCTCTTTCTGAGCTAAAATCCTCGCCATTTCTTCATCCTTTGCTTGTAGTTCTGACTGGCTATTTTCGACTTCTAGTTTCAACTGGATATTTTCCATCTCCAAGTTACTCCTTGTGCTCTCATCACTCCTGGTAGAAGTAGGAAGGTCCAATGTGAAATCATCTTCAGACTCTACCCAAGGGAAGCTCAATTTCAGTTTCTCAACGTCTTCTGGTAGCAGCTATAAAATATGGGGAAAAATTACACACTAAGCCACGCTGATTACTGACAAGGCTGTATTGTAAAAAAGCTTACGTCTGGGAGATAAATGTCGAATGGTTCGGGCTGCTGGTTGGCAAATGGTTTTGGGAAATCTTGTAACCCATGGAATAAATCTCGAAGAAAGTGGCGCTCGAATCGCATCCCAAATTCACGTCGTCTCTGAATTTCGTCTTTGTAAATCCGATCCATTTTGGAAGCAAGATCGGTTGCCCACTGCAAATAAAAAGTACCGAAATAAAAAATAGCTTTAACAGATGCAAAAATTCGTAACAGTAAATAACCTCAAGAAAAGTAGACGTGTACTGGCGCCTGCGTACAACCTCCACAACCGCTTGGCAATAAATCTGTGGTGAGCTGTGGATTTGCGACATAATCTCAACTTGGAACTTGATTCGTTTGAGCCGCTCGATGTACATTGTTAGTTTATTGCTTGTGTCGAGCAGCGATTTCTGGACGTACATGACCCATTTCAGTCTGGCATTGAGATTGACGCTAAGTTCTTCCTTTGCCTTTGAACACCGCCGTCGGATGTCATCCAACTGCTGATGATTCTTCTGCATGACAAGGAGTTGGTGTTGGTGGGATTGGCAGAGATCAGGTAAAATTGAAGAGTCCTTCAAGTCACTAGCTCGATTTTGATTTTGAATAAAAGCTTGCAAGAGCTCGAACTGTTCCTGCACCAGCTTGCGTGCTTCGATCAAAAGTTGATCCAATCCGAACAGCCTTTCCTCCAGACCTTTGATTTCTTTCATGGAATTCTGACTACCCTTCTCCACTACCGCGTTTGCTTCTCGCTCCAGGGTCTCGATGACTTTTGGATCCAAGCTCTCCAGTGCTTTCTTACAGTTGAGTGCAAACAGACGTAAAGGATTAGCTCTATCCTTCGACTCAATCCAACCGAAAAGACTCAACTTTTCTCCTTCCACGAGACTTGGTACAACTTCAACCTCCTCCAACATTTTCAGGTCCTCTTCAAATCTAAAAAATAACTGATTCATAACTAAATTCATTTCAAATGAACTTTGTTTTCGAATATATTTATGCAGAATTCCACATACCCGTCGAGAAGATTCATTTGCTGCTTCTTCTCTTCACCGTGAGCCACATAAGTAAGTTGGAACAGCTCAATTCGTTTTTTGAAAGATGTGATTATGTCTTCAAGGTTTCCAACAACTGCTGCCCACCCTTGATGTTGAAGGTGCTGGTCATGCGTCAATTGCTCACATTTTCTGGACATCTCCTTTCCCAAGTCGTACAACTGCTGAGCGAGCTGACAGCGGCTTACGACAGTCATGTATGTTGGAGGTAGACTTAGGCATCCTTCAATTTGATCTTTGATGTTATCTATATCTGAAAACATTACAACGCAAAATCAGGGCTAAGTTTCGACTTTCCTTAAGCCGAAAACAGGCTTTGGCCAGCCTACCCGTCAGATTGTCATTGCTTCCATAATTCATGTGGATCTGGTTAGTATTTGCCTGTCCAGAAGCATTGGGAGAGGAGCCTTCAATGTGTAATTTGTTGAAGAGAAAGATAGGATTTGTATCCGTCCCAGCGTGGTAATTGCAAACTCGTGCAGACGCATCCAAACACTCCCCACCGCTGACGAGAAGAACTTGGCGATCCACCGGAATTCTGTATTGAATCCATATAGCTTCTTTTAAATTCGCCACACTGAAATGAAATTGAATGAGTTAGCAATTTTTCGAATTACTCAGATATCATTCCAGCCTACCTTTCCAACGCCAGGTTCATGTCAAAGGTCATCATGTTACCCGAATCTACTTGAAAGACATACAGCATCTTGAGGTCAACCTTTATGTAAAGGTTACTACTTTAGCATTTGAAAATAACGTGTACTCCAACCCGTCTCCGTAAGGTACGCTGCTCACAATCCCCGGAGAGAACAAAGGAATTGAGCTGATTTCAATTAAATTAGAAAAACTTTGTGAGCCCAAAATGGACTCACAGAATACAAAATGTAGAGTCACCCAATTGATGGCATTGGTAAACAATTAAATTCACCAGTTCAAAAAACCTGTCTCTTCTGTTTACGTTTTACGATAATCAAACTTTTTGATGAGTAAGTAAAATCAATTCCTGTTCCACTTACAGCTGAGAAGGGAACACTAGTTTACAGATTTCCAGCACTACACGCAATTATTTCGAGGGTGCAATATAAAGTAAACAGGCGAGGGGATCGTGGATCTTGCTAGATTGCAAAACTGCAATCTACAAATCATCTGTTGCGGAAAATGTTTCAAAGTATAATTCGGTTTATAAGAGTTTCTTCACGGGTGCTTAGCAAAATTGGGATAGAAAAACACAAAAGTTTTAACTTTTTTTAATATTCAAATGAATTGGAATCCAAGAATTTTCTGGTTTTAGGGATGAAAATTTTCAAAAATCACAGAGAATGATCTAGAATATGGTGTACAAGACGTTAGGAAAAATCGCTCAACACAGACAGGGTGCTAAGCCACATTCATCCCCACTGTTATTATTATCCAGAAACTAGTGCGGGTAAAAAATATTAATAAAATGGTGGAAGACTCAGAGGTGTTCAAAAAATAATCGCTTGTAGGCTATAAACCAGTAAGTGTACATTTAAAAAAAAAATTAGAACATAAGTCAATCAAATTTATCGTAAACGTGTACGTAACTACAGTACATTTTTTAATTTTATTTCAGGTCGGTCGGCATATGCAACAAAACTGTAATACAAATTCAGAAGGTTAATAGTAAATTGATGAATTATACGTTTGGTAATGTGAAATATTAGGTGCATTATGTTATTGATTTTCCAAATGGATAAATTAATGCGGTTTGTGCAATCGACTCTAGGCTTAATAGAAGCAGCATGTCTAAACTCTAGTTATGGTGATCTGTAAATCTGACCAGTAGGACAACCGAAAAATTAATGACAAAAGAAGAGATAATTTTTAAGTGCTATTTTACAGTTGGACTTGTTAGCTTATTTAAATGTTGATGTCAACATAATTCCTAAAAATTAGTTGAAAAGATCTGCCATTTTATTAATTTTTATTAATAATTCAGAATTATTGCATTATGTATTGCTATAACTGACAATTTAGTCGACACGAAAATGAGAATCGCGCCACAGTCTAAACTTTGGCTCCGTCAAGTTACCCGTCACCCCCTCAATAGCTTTGAGATACCCTCTCATTCCCTCATTTTTTAATCCCCTCATTTGAAATAACACTCTAGGAATCTTTTTCACCACATTTCGAACACGTTTGGAGAAAAAATGTGATTCTAACTTAAAAATTTTCTATCCCATCAAAATAGTCAACATACCTCCTCATCCCCTCATTTGAAATAACACTATACGAATCTTTTCCAACACATTTCGAACACCTTAGAAGAAAAATTGTGATTTTGACTTAAAAATTTTCCATCCCTCAAAATCGTCAACTACTACTTCATCCCCTAAAAAAAATTTAAATATTCGAAATGTCTTGAAAAAGAATCCTAGAGTGTTATTCCAGATGAGGAGGTATGTTAAGTATTTTGAGGGGATTCAAAAATTTACATTTTTTCTCCAAAAATGTTCGAAATGTGCTGGAAAAGATTTCTAGAAGGTTGTTTCGAATGAGGGGATGATTGGATTAAAAAATGAGGGGATGAGAGGGTATCTGGACGCTGTTGAGGGGATGATGGGTAACTTGACGGAGCCCTTGGCCTTGGGTATTGTGCCTGCGGCCTGTAGCTAGGTTATTAGCTGGCTGCTTTCCCCTTCCTTCCTTTTCCTTTGTCCTTCGTGTTTAGTGATTGTTTATATTTGCATTTAACAAAAGAAAACCATTGGTTGTTCTTGATTAATATTTATTCGTCATGCCTAAAGTTGTTTCACGAAGCATCGTGTGTTCCGATACACGAGATCAGGAAGAATATTCTGGAGATAAGCCACTCCTGACGTACTACTGCCTGTGTGGGCAAATGACACTAATCATAGGTGAAACTGAAGCAATTAATTACACTGTGTTTCTTCTTTGCTTCATGCAATTATGTCGATTGTTGTTGAACAGTTCTTTTTGTTAGGAGACCCAACTTCATGTGAGATTTCATCTCACACTCACACGGTTCTTTCACTTAATTTCAGATGCTGCCATCGAAAGTCTTCCACTGCGAAGCAGGGACGGTGCGAGAGTGATTGATGGAACCAAACATGCACATAAAATCACAGCTGACCCTGATGAAACAGTATTTCTCAAGCGTGGTGACGAAGGGATTGAGAAGCAGCACAGGTTCAAATGCAAGCGGTATGTCGTTGTAGTTTCTTTTGGTTACTTTCAGCTTCTCATAGGGTCAATTCGAATCGAATACAGGTGCGGACTTCTTCTCTACTACATGCCAAATGTCGTAGGGAACGTTGTTTTCATTGTTCGTGGTGCGCTCACAAAAAGTGGCGAAGGGCCCCTCGGTCAAGGTGATATCTACAAGCAGGTTGCTGCGGTCCAGGAGCATAAGCCTATTATGGTGATTATTTTGCAGTTCTATTTAATATTATAGTAATAATAATCCTTTAATTTAGGTGACAAAACATACAAAGAATATGGGGAAATTCAGCTCTGTTACAGTTTCCACTGTAGACGAAGAGGAAGATGAGATCGAGGCCGTAAGTTTTACACGATCTGATCAGACTATTTAGATGTAGATTTCAACGCTTATGTTCTATTTTTCAGAGGGAAGTTGCCGATTCGTATGCTAGTAATGCCCGCATCATTGAGAAACAACTAGAGAGAAAAGGAATGAATAAGCGAAAGCTCATTGAACAAGCGCAGATCGACTTGGAGGCAAAGAAGAATCGGTTCAGGGGGACGCTCATTGACAAATTATAATTCGCTGATGTCAGTACTATCGTAATTTCTTTTGTAATAATTCAGACTGCGCGCACTCGGATATTTTTACGTATGAATTATCATTTGCTTTTTCCTTATAGCTTCGATACATTTACACCGTCATGTCACAGACAGCAACGTTGCCAGTCTTCCTAAAAGTGAGACAAGTGGTTCTTCATGTGTAAACTACAAGGCGTTAACTTTCAATCATAGTCATATCCCATGTTCTTGGAAAGCGCAGTACTGGTGTTTTAGTTTTGTCAAATTTGCTAAGTTTTACGTGGGTTCCCACGCTAAATCTGGTTGACCCTGTCTGCTTATCCGCTGAAATGAGAACATGTTCTTATTATATTATCCTTCTGGGCACTTGTGCTTGGGAGACGCCCGTTTTCCCTTTCGCAGCAAGAAAACCACCTCCCTCGGCTCATCCAATCTCACGTATCCCATACTCGCATCCCAAATTCGTTCTCAATTGAATTTGGTTTGCTGAATTACTTTATTATAATTATTCCTATTTAATATTTCAGTGTATATTAAGTAATATTCCACATACTTACTAAATGTAACTTCTATTTCTGGTTACATTTGTTAGAACTTATTGTTGTCCGTATTCCCAGCTAATGCTGTTTGGTAGTTGCCACGAACAAATTCAAAGTATATACTGCAACTGCTTCCAATGATTCTCCATTTCATCGTTTTCATCCGGGAATAATTCACGTCCTGCTGCAGGTTTTCTGATTTCGTAGACATCGTCGACATTCTCTTTCTGTCCGTGAAACAAGTCGTACGTCAACATTGGAAAAATATTCATGCAATGAGAACGTCTTTATTGTCATTACCGCTTCTCGCTATTTCCTCTGAGTACTAACTCCAAATCTGGCATCTCCAGTTCCATGTCCTCGTTTGGTTCTGTGTCATCAAATAGCATTGGCAACAAAACAGGCATTTTGCCATCGTTTGGTATTTGTTCATCTTCATTATCCCGCTCGTCCTGCTGCTCCATGTCTGAATTATCTCCTCCAACGGTGAACTAATATAGCAGAGTAGGTTATAATGTAAGCGTAATTACGACGAATGGCATAGGGTCTTCAAGTGTGTTTGCATGAATATCTTCTTCGATGCTACGGCAGTCGTAGGATTAAGTACAAGCATAATTTCTAAAGAATTTATAGCTATACTTAATACCTAATCTAGTTTAGCTAATCGCCAATCCTTACATAGGGACCACAACGCAAGCACAGTCGATAGCGTCCCTTGAATAAAAAAAAAACAATTAGTTTTCTCCCACTTTTCATATTCATTATAATACCTAAGCTGGCCTCGTGCTGGTCAATCAACCGTGTCATGAAAGTTCTTGACACTTCACAAGCGCCTCTTTCTATATGTCGTTCAAGGCGACAGAGTTCTTGTGTAGAAGAGTCTGCGCCTCTAGGTCGTCCCTGCTTGGCGGCACTTGTCGATGGCTTGTTTTCTTTCTCCAACGACTTTCCAAAGGCGAATGATCGAGTTAGTAAGGGTAAACTAATTTTATGCAACAATGATTTTTGGTTTCGGGTTTAAGTCTGGTGAAGACTAGTTTTATTTTTTCCAATTGTTTTTTTCGTATCGTATCAGTATTATTTGTGCCAATGCGTATCAGTTTGTTACATTAACTTACTTGTACACGTGGTCGTACTTTTTCATTGCCACGGCCGGTGTTATCTTCTCTAATTCTTCTTTTTTAATTGCAATTAGCTTTTCGTTTTTCATGTTTCTGTTCCGTGCTTTGACGTTTCTTTTCACGTCGTTCCAGACTAGCTCCATTGGGTTAGGTATATTAGGTTCATTTAGGTTTCGGGTTGAGAGCCACTCAGCTCTCTCAGCTGAGAGCAGCTCAGGCATGCGAGGGCGACATTTGCAAAAAAAAACCATTTACATCTGAAGATCCTGAAACGGCTCACGACACACACCTCGATGGCCGATTTGAAGCATCAAGTGAAAATTTGCAAATTAAACACAAGCATAACCTGTGCGGAATTTCATGTGGAATTCAAAACGTCATTCCCTTTCTCCACTTCCTCTTCTTTTTCGTCAGAGGAAATGACGTCATAGCGCTTTTTGCGTTCTGTGAATTTTTTGGAGATTTCCTGGCATTCCCTCCGCCGCTCCAACCTGTCCGTGACCTTAAGGGCCTCCTCGCGGTACATGGGACATGTGAATTTATTATTGGTTCTAGTAAGGGTGATTAATGGGGACTCGGGTAGAGGGGGAGGAAGGGTCCCATCTGGCCTAACCACTATACAACTAGGCGCATTCTTTCGTTCCTTTCTTTCCTTGGCCACTTTCCTAATTATGGATTTGGACTTTTCTGGGAGAGGGGGCATCGCCATCTTGAACGAAGTGGCAGGCTCGGGAAGGTCCTTGGTTTCTGGGTGATGAATATGCCAGACATTCTTCCTCACATCCTCCTTTCGATGTTCGGGCAGCTGCTTCCATTCTACATCTGTTCTAAGTAAAATGTACTTTGATGTCTTCGGGGCATTTTGAAGGCTCCTTCTCCTGCCTGACCTTGTGGAACATGCGGCTAAACTGTGCTGTGTTTTGGTTTGCCTGCCTTTGTTTTTCCAATAACTCGTCATTTGTGATTTCTCCTCTCTAAAATTAATCCAGCATTAAGACAGGAAATGAAAACTCATAAGGAATCCTTTACCTTAAAAGCGGCTTGCGCTTCATCTACCATCAACTTGGGGTTGTACGCAGTCCTCGAATTACCAGTCAGCACGGGGTCTTTCTTGGGCTATGAAAAAGAAATTGTCAATTTCGGATCTGCTAGAAGCTCAGAGTTAATTTCACATGTACAAGCTATTTGGAAGCCCTTTACCAGTAACTAATATGAAGCAGTAGACTGTAATTCCCTTAACCCATTGACCCAAAGCTAAGCCAGTCCAACGTAATCAATGAGCGGAGTGTTTATGATATGAATTAAAACACACCTCAATGTGTCAATCTAACATGGCCTAACTCAACTTGACCTACTTTACTTTCAAGAGAAACTATAGCCCGGCGCCTTAGTTTACCCCTAAGATTGACTGGCGAAAATCTCTGCGTGAATTATGTAATAATGCAATGCCTAACAGAGCTTAACCCTACTTGACCAACTTAATTTTCAAGTGAAAGCCTAGCCCACGGACTCAGTTTACCCCTATTCTTAATTAATCATTCACACCCTTAAAATTAAATCATTCTCCCAAGGTGTAAGGGCCCAACCTTACACTCATGGCGCCTCCCATGCCTCAAGGGGCCGAATCCTTGAGGTCACGGTTTGTACCGGGTAGCGCCCGGTACTTGTCACCATTTGCACCCATTCCAGTCGACCGAGCCTGCATTACGCAAGTTCAAGTCAGTACTGGAAAGATACATTGGCAGTTTCCCTAAACACCCATTCACACTCACATTCATACTTAACTAACCTAACCTAATTATATAATCATCCACATTCACAATGTGCAAGGTGGAATTGCACTTTCGCCATTTGCACCCATTCCAGTCGACCGAGCCTGCATTACGCAAGTTCAAGTCAATACTGGAACAGGTACAATGACCTGCCCTTCTTTCACTCTTCATTCACACGCACATTCATAATTAACCTAAC
>VNWY01001541.1:0-14137 GCA_009869845.1 Pseudachorutes palmiensis | reverse complement strand
AAAAAAAAGATGGAACACCAACCTTAACGTTGAAAAACTCGTTTTTCGAAGATTCTCCAAAGTCATTTGGACGCACGAGTGTTCTACTTGCGTCAATTGTGAATTATTAGACGTACAGCGGCACAGCGTGTATGGTTTAAAAATTCAAAACCGTCCCACGGAACATGGTATCCGAACATTCGGACGCCGCTACCGGAAGTACTAGACTAACCCCCCGCCAGTGGTTGACCTTGTGTTTGTTTGGATTGTCAGAATTGTGTAATGCTACGCTTTATACTCTCCTAAATCCAATTTACCCTCCAGAGGTAAGGTATTTTTGCTTATTACGGATTAGTTGTTGTTCATTAATCATAAAACTACGAACAATGTTTCGGCAAGGCGGAGGCCAGGAATATGACAGCAACAGAGTATGGTTCTGTTTTCGGAGTTTACGAGCTTATCGTCGTCGTGACTTGTCCCATTGCTGGAACCTTCGTAAGTTCAATATTTTTTAAATGGAGTGCACTAATAAATCTTTGTTGCAGGTGAACATTCCAGGGCCAAAGATGGCGCTTGTTGCAGGAACTCTTATTGAAGGAATAGGCAGTATCTCATTCGGCAGTTTAGATGCAATTTCATCCAAGTTGCCATTTTTTCTGGGTTCTATTGCCGTTCGGATCGTCGAAGCAATTTGCTTTGCTTTCACGTACGTCTCAATGTACGCCCTGGCTCCTGACATCCTTGGCTCTATGTCACTCTATGCTTATGTATGGTTCAATTAATTTATACGGTTTGAACTGAATTTGATCAATTATGAATTGAATTAGACTGCCATCAATGCCGGTTACGGAATTGGAGCAGCTTTTGGAAGCTTTTTTGGCTCAGGTCTTTTCCAGGTGAGTTTAATTACTATAAAAATGTAATATTAATCGTTTAATTTACAGATTGGCGGTTACCGGCTGCCATTTTTCACTTTTGGTGTGTTGTTACTCCTAGTTGGATTTTTCTTTGCATTTGCTCTTCCCAATACAAAATCGAAAGTACAGCGAAGAGGATCACCGTTTGCAATATTGAAATGTCCCCTTATAAGTGTCAACTTTGTGGTCTTATTCGTCGGAGGTTTGTGTTTCCCTTTCATACATGCAACGTTGGAAGCATTTTTAAAGAAATCAGTAAGGAAATCTAATTGAGATTCAGAAAGTGGTTAAAGTATTCATTTTTTTTTTCAGTTTCAGATTGATTCCTTTGAAATTGGTTTATACTTCTGCATCTACGGAATCTTCTTTTCTATTACATGTATCATACACAGTTTCCTCAGTAGTCACTCCATAATTAGCCATATGACATGTATGACAGTTTCTACTTGTCTGATCCTTTCCGGGACTGTGCTGGTAGGACCAGTTCCTTTAACTGGCTTGGAATTGTAAGTATCATTTATAAATTATTCCTGGAAAAAGGGTCCTACGTTTTGTTTTCCTTTTTAGAAATTTGATTTACACTGGAATCGGGCTTGCCCTCGTCGGCATTGGAGGGGCTGGAGTTTATTTGTCTACGTTCTTTCAAGCTACGGAAGAAGCAGAGTGAGCATTTTTCAAAATCAAAAATTACTCAATGACTAAATAATTGATCAATGATAGATATCATGGATTCCCTTTTGATGGATCGACTTCGGGAGTTATGGGTGGAATTTACATGATGACGATCTCTCTTGCTGGATGCGTTGGACCTGTAATTTCCGGAGTGATGACAGATACAGTCGGTTTCCGAAACTCCACCTATTTTCTCGTTGGATTATGCATTCTAAACGTATGGGCGTACATTTTTGTTTTGTTTGTTAAACTAAGTTTAAATTATGTGGTAGATTTTCATCATCTCCGTCTACGCCATCGCTAGCCGCCACCGAAGAGTAATTGAATATATTCCTATTCCCAACGAAAGTGCAAAGTAGACAACCGAGTCAAAATCCTTCACAAATTACGATGAACAAATTGCCAACGATTTTACTACCATCCATGTGACTATTCCCTTTCAATGAATCGGAGTCGTAGCGGGTTCTTTGGGTACAACAGTGTTAAATAAACTCGTTCCATATTTGCCTCTGGGTCAACAAGTTCTACTTGAAAACGTTGAATTATTCGACTTAAAGATGTATACAAATCTTGTTCTGCAAATCTTCTTCCTGCGCACATTCTCGTACCATGCCCAAATGGTATCAGAAGAAACGGATGCGCTTGTTCTCCCTGACCTCCTCGAAGCCATCTACAAAACTTCAAATTTAAAACACGTTAAAAACGTTTTTTACACTTACCTCTCCGGGATAAATTGATCCGGTTCAGTAAAGTACTTTCGAGAGCTGAAGTTAACGTACTGGTTCAAGTCCACATGGGTCTGTTTAATAATAAATTTAGGAATTCGTATGCGTTTCAATTAAGTTTTAAAAATTGAAACTTACGCCCGCAGGGACGAGGTAATTGCTCAAAATGACGTCCACTGGAAGAATCCGTGCTACTTCAGTCGTTCCTGGCAGAACTCTTTAAAATAACTTATTATAATAGGAATAACCCATTTTCAACTGTTTACCGAAACGTTTCTTTCACTGTGGCTTTTAGATAAGATAATTTGTTCAAAACATCCACAGTTATGACTCCACTGTCTGGTACATGGGTTTTAACTTCTTCAAATACCTTTTTCTGCACTCCCTGGTATTTTGCGAGGCAATATAAATTGTATAGTAATGCCGGTGTAGTCTGAAATAGAAAATAATTATATTCTAGTCTATAATATAATATAAATTCTGATTATTTTCTGACAGTGCTGAGGCCATCTGAAAATAAAGAGTAGGTTATAATTTTTGCGTCTTCCTGGGTCAATTCACTTTGTGACAACAAGTAAGTCAAGAAACTGTACTGGTGTGATTTCAGTTGTTCCTTTTCTACAAGATTTTTCAGATCTTGGATTACACCGTCGATGAACTGAGCAGAATGTCTGAAAATTAAAAAATATTCAAGTGTTCACACAAGTTTGAGATCATACCCTAAGAAAAAGTCTTCTACTTCCACAAAACGTTTCCATTTTGGCGTTGTAAAGTAATTATGCAGTCCTAATGAGAATTTCAAAGCTGCAGTCAATCCGAAAATCTGAACGTTTGCTTTGATTAAATCCTCTGCTAATTTTTCTTGAGTGTCAAAGCAGCCAATCCGTTTCCCAAAGCAAACCATTCCTGATGCTAAAATTAAATAATTTTTTTTTGTGTGAGATGCTCGGACAGACTGACAGAACAAAAGCATAAAGCAGCCTCCGCTACTTAATAACGTTACATTCTAAATTCCATTTGGCTGCGAGAGTCCATAGATCCATGATTTCATTTTTCGCGGTTTTTAACTCTTGAATTTTTGATACCAGTTCGAGTGCAACTTTGTCAACTACGGGTAAATAATGTTGAACTTCTTTTGGCCGCATCATCAACTGCTGCACCGCACTGCGCAGGCGATACCACTCTTCTCCATTCCTGAAAAATTAGAGGAAATTGAAAGAATTTAAGGTATAATTAGAAACCGTTTAATTATTTACGCGTTCCCAAGACCAAGTGTTAAATTTTTCTGTTTCCGATATACCTGGGTAGCTTGCTGCAACGGAACATTTATCGGTATTTTCCCAGTTACGCCATGTACAGCCTTGACATCTTCTGGGTCAAAGACGTGGACAATTGTATCTGATCCAATATCTTGTCTTACAAGGGAGCCATACTTTTTATTCAAATTCTGAAGCACGTTGTGATATTCAGACGTTTTATAGTAACCTTAGTTCAAATTGATCAAATCATGATTCAAAATCAAATTGATTTAGAATCTTTTTAAATAAAAACTTACCTAGTTTGTACAGATAGAGGTTTCCAAAAAATGGAAATCGTGGAGGCCCAGGGATTTCGGAGAACGTTTTGACTCCTGCGGTGCATAGTTTTGGTGAAATGCTAAAATTCCGCAGAATTGGAAAATGAAAGAAAAAAGTTCTAATTGTTATGTTACTGAAAACCATTTTCATTTGTTCCTGCTTTGATTCAAACAAACTTCTTCTGAATGACTGAAAAAAATCAGAATCCTATTCTATATGAACCTGGGTCCACGCAGACTTCTGGCTAAACTTTTGTTTATGCGTTTTGTTTGCAGCCAGATATGTTGTTGTCGAGCCTTTTGCCATACCAAAACGTGATAAAGCCGGACGATGTTTACAGGTGAGCTTACGAATTATAACTTATCGTCCGCGGCTTTATCATGGTTTGGCATATGGCAAATGACCCGAGGTTCACGAGATTAAGACATGACCAATTAAACTCCAATCTGTCCAGTAACAAGTCCGCGTCTGATGAATGAAAATGAAACCATACATTATTAAGTAACAACTGATTCGAATCCTGTTTGCAGAAATGGTTCTATGGTGCCCTGATTGAACTTTGCGTATTGACATTCACCTGAAGTGACCTTCAAAGTCAAACTCATTACCTCATAACGTGAAAAAATAACAAAGTAGACGTTTCGCACTGAGAAAAACAACTTATTCAAGCTGTTCCAAAAATCCATTTTGTTTATATTCGAATCCAACATCTTAAAACCAAGTTTGTAACGATTCTTTTGTTTTCATTTTTGAACCATTGATTTAAGATTTTGGCAAAACATGTGGATTATAACAATGATTCAAATTTCTTCCAGCCTTTCATCCCCTTTATCCCCCCCTTGAGAAAGACAAAAGAAAGTCATGACGCGTAGGAAATAAATTGTGAAATGAAGGTAAAGGCGCGTTCAAGGACGAGTTAGAAAATAAAGATAAGTTTCTCTCAGAACTTAAAGTGTAGCGTATAAACTATTGAATTTCCAGTGAGGTTATCTTCCTTCCCACATTTCTTGTGTGCTAATGTGTAGTGTACTTTCTTTCTGGCAACTTACTTTGCTTTCTCCTGTTTCTAAAGAAGGCGACCGTCGTCGGAAGGAAGTGGCGCTGAGTACTTTCCCCACACACTTTCTCCATCCATCCCATCCATCAACCACCCAGATTCCCCACTCCACTTTTATTATCGTCACACAAAGCCAAACTGAACTCCCAGTCACTTGAATATCTTCCAGCTTTATCACTATCTTTATTGTTTCCAGATGTACTTAATGGCACACCAGAAATCAGATCAAATCCGGTTTTAAAGAAAATCCGGCCCAGGAGCGGAAGTCTCAAGGAAACTTAAGACAGGCTCATAGATCATCCATACGCAAAATCTAAAATTCCAATTCATCACCATCCTTAATCCTTTGTTTCATATTCATGGACAGTCAAGGATCAAGTGCAGTTTGTTGCGGCTTTGCGGTGTTTCCTGCAGATTTTGAGCTCTGTAGCAGAGATTGCAGTCTAATGCTGTGGTTATATGATGAAATTGTGATTCTGATATTGCATATCCTATGCATAACTTAATTTAGCCTTGAGGGTGTTTGTTACTACCTGTGTTGAAATATTCAATTTAGTTCAATTTGCAAAGCTTTCATCATCCTGCATTAAATTAATTTCCTAATATATTACATATTGAAAGGAGGAAGTGAAAGCTAATAAGGGCGGTGGAGGTTTGGCATAATTATTCCAAAAGACCCTTTGATTTACGGCAAACTCCAAAGCCAGCAGATGGTACCATGTTATCTATCGCATCTGGAAACTAAATGCCGTGAAACCATTTCCGTAATTGCCGTCCATTAAATGGGCATTATAGAGACTTCATCCAAATTTCAATCCAGCTAAAAGAGAAAGCTAAAACGTCACTCTGGGGAAACACCCTGCGATGGGACATTCTGGAACAGGTGCCTTTCAGTTGGGAATTAGGAAATTTAATTAATTAAAAGGTTACTCGGGAAATTAATGTGAACACCTTTGCACGTTAGAGGCGGCATGTAACAACGACATTCCTATTGTCATCCGACAAGGAACAAAACAAGGACAGACACGCGCTGGAAACAATTATGGAACATTTACACAGAAAGACGCACTTGAGCTTACTCCCAAATTCCTGGAAATACAACTTCAAAACTTTCTTTTCCCTTCAAATAAGCAGAACTCGGAGCTTTTTAATTAAAATAAGCTTTTAAGAAAAGGAGCCGGAGACATTGGAGCTCAATAAACTTGAGTCCAAATTACACTAACAATTTCTAATAATTTGGAGCAAATTGGAATTCTCTTCTGAGAAAAACATGATTAGCTCTAAAATTTCAAAGGAATTGACAGATATTAAAATATATTCAGAGCTGCTTTTCAACAAGGGGAAACATAATTAGAAATCAAAATAAATTCTAGAGGTAACCACAAACGAAAAGGAAGAGGTAACTAAGTAGCGGTATCATATCCTTACGAATCAGAATTATGGACGATTGACCTTTGATCTGGGTTAAGTAGGGTCACTATTAAAAATAAATGGTACACATGATCTCATCATGTACTGAAGTAACTCAAGTGTTGAGAACTACAGAGTCAAGCTATAAGGTAAGCTGCAGCTGCTTAATAAACTTTAATTAAGCTTTGTTAATGAAGGCTGCAGAGCTAATGGAGAAAGGAAGGGAGATCCAGTAATCCTGGTTTGAACTCTTTTGATGAAGAAAGTAATGAATATGCTTTCACTTTATTAATTTCTGAATTTCAAGATTTCAGGTACTATTTTGCTTTGGTGTAGATTTGAAGGGCGTATTTCATTTCCGATTTGTCAAGTGAGCAATTATGTGCAGATGCTCCTTTACCTTAACGACATGCTTTTCCAACTACGGACATTCAAAGCTCCTCGTCTTTGTCATTTACGCCAAAAAGTTCCTGCCCTCCTTCCCCGCATTTACTTTCTCCAAAGTTCATGAAATGGTTCATTAGCGGAGAGACCAAAATGTCTATTTAGGACTCAAAGGTTCTCACGATTTTCTAAATGGAAGACTCTTGTATCCCCACCAAATTGTCTCCATTAGGCTGACCACACATGGACTTTTTGAACTCTCAAAGCATTAATATTTCATACAGCGAAGACGTTGCTTGGATGATTTCTTCCCATCAGACTTGAAATCCCACAAGGCGCCTTCGCAGAGAGATGCAACTTCCAAGCATCCTAATAATCCTATAAGATTTCCCCATAGGATGGATAGGGAATTCCAGAGCCAGCAACTTTAGAATTTGTCGGGTCCTGACATTTCCTGGTATAGGAGCTACTTAACGAAATCAGGCATAAATTCTAAAACCCCCGTTTGAAAGGCTTGGGCGTAAATCCTGTATTAGAGCTCCAGAAAGGTCGAGGATTTGATTAAAAACCGAAATAGGAGCTTGTGGCTAGATTCTCGATCAATGGAATATTCCAAACCTGTAATTTGAAGGATGTAGGTCGTTTCTAATTACAAAAGAAGCTCATGAATAAAACCAAAGAATTTAGGGAGCTTAATTGAAAACAAGGACACACACATTGGCCATTGTCTCAGAGGCTACGATGCGTGTGTGTTTTCTTATTTTCCAAAGGGGGTAGTTGAGGCAATTCCAAGATTATTAATTGCCTTAGTCTTCTGACAAATGCATCCACTACACACAAGGGATGACAAGAAATACTTGACTTATCCTTATGCCGGATGGGGGCTAACAATGGAGTCCTTTCCCTGGAAGAAAGCAAAACGAGGCCAAATTGAGTGTAACTTTCACCGTGATAAATGGGTGGGTGTATTCTGTAAGGGTACAGAATTTATTTCTTCCATTTCTAAAAGGGGTAACGCCTTCTTATGGGCTTTTCAATTCTACCTTTTTAAAAGGATTTTAAAACTAACTTTGCTAAATGTGTAAATCTCCTTTCGCTTACAAAAACCATTACGCTTAAGGCAACTAAAACCATAAGTTAACTCTACCTCAACCTCTACCTTAAACTCTAGCCTAAACTGAATGTAATAGCGTCAAGTTTAACCTCCTTCATGAATTTGAAGATATTCAGACCGCTCTATTTTCCTGAATCGCCAATGTAGCCTTTACTGCATTTCCTTTGTTGTTTGAAATGAGCTTAGAATTGATGGTAGATCGTCCGTTTTGGTATTATAATTTTCCCTCAGTATTTTTCCATTTGGAGAAGACATTAGTTTTGACTTTGATCGAGAGTCATTTGGTATTCCAACGTGGTTCTCTACCTCATGGATCTCACATTACATTCTAATACTCCGATATCAATCACACTTGTTCAAATTAACCTCAATTTAAAGCTTTCTGACTAATGCAAGTGTCAAAAAACGTTGAGAATGGTATCATTGACTTTTGGACTGATTGACTCCACTCATTCTAATCACACGTATTGTGTCGTTCCATGCTCAAGGAACATTCCATTCTGCCTTTTGCGAATTGATATTCACGTAAATAATTGAAATACGCCGAGTGCTTTCTCTCGTAATTCACTCACCCTTCCAATTATAGTTTGGGTTTGGGGTATTTCCAATCCATGCCCACACACAGTTCTAAATTGTCAGTTTTGTTGCAAGTTGAATTAAAATTAACACGCCAGAGCATACGAACGCTTGCGCTTTCATCAAAAACTTTCTCCTCGGAGGTTTCCTCTTTTGGAGAAAGGCAGTGAAAGTTTGAGTTCCCAGGAAGATGTTTTTAGTTGTCTTTGTGGCGGCTCCAGAACGACAGGTGCAAGTTATTGAGCATCTTCCAGATTTACTGTGATCAAATTCTGTGAATTTCAACAAGGCAAAGCAAGACACAGCAAAGTGAACAATTGGAGAAATACAAAGGGAGGTGAAAGTTCAAGTTTCTGTGGAAACAGCTAAAGAAGCCTATCGGCGTTCCAACGAAAAGGAAATTAAAATTGATCCTAGGCGGAGACCTCTGAGGGAATTTAATTAATGTCTAATCTCTATTGAAAAACCTAATCAGTGCTCTCCTGCTTTTAATTCCCAATTAAATCCTCATCCTGGGAATCAGTGCGGTTGTTCTGAGGCCTGGGTTTTAATTATGCTCTCATGCAACTGTTGCGTGTTGGAAGTTGAGGAACAAGTATGAGGCGGATGACAACTTTCACCCCGTGTCCTAACCACATTGGCATTAGAGAAAATCGAAAATCTTGTGACTCGCTAGCAGGCGATGAAGAGTCTTCATTAATGTTCGGAAGACTGGTGAAAGTATGGAGAAAGTTTACTCCAAAATACTCTCATCTCATCGTGTTTGATTATGTTTCGTAGTGGGTTAAAAGATGAGCCATCCACACCGAGTTTTATACTTCCTGCTACTCTGTCTAGTTCCACTTGAAAGTGTCATCAATAATGCCCAGCAGATCACTTTCAATGAGACTTTGTTAAGGAATGTCTCCTCCCGGGCACGACTTTGGTCTCCACGTAGTACAATCCCTCTTGAATTGAACAATAGAAGTGACATCACTCCACACCCATTGTCAACTTCAGCCCTTGACGATGATGACCTTGCTAACAATTTTTCAGCCCTGTCTTCTAATGAAGGAAAGGACGAGGGATCGTCGACTCCAATCATTTCTCAGCGTCAAGTCCCAATCATCTCGAGCATAAGACATTACAAGTCACGTAAAACTTTTTCAAGAACTCGTAAACCGAGTGATAGTGATATAAGAATTGGGCAGCAACCTAGTAGAAGCCCGTCGTCAACGTCACCCTCATTTTTTAAAGTGAATGGAGAAGAAAATGACGCTGATGATAAGAGGCCTGTCGAGGATTATCAAGAGGACCAAGGAGTGCACACTTCAGACCAACTAGGAACTCCGTTGGTAACTAGTAGTGCCAGTGAGGATGGAAGCACAGGCCCAAGTAAGTCCCGAGATACTTACATTTATGGCTCTCCAACCTACGGAATGGGAACTAATAGAACCACAAAGAGTAGAAAGAAATTAAACCAAATTATCAACGTTCTGGCCAATGAGACGAGTACCAATCCACTCCGCTCAAATTCATCAATGACAAGAACAAAGCTAAAATCTAACGACAACGGGCCTTCAATGGGTGGTACTAGAAGGAAACAAGCTCCGGGTCAAAGTAAACAAAACAAGCAGAAAAATTCTTCTGCTTCCAACTCCCAAGGTCTTCCCAAACTACTTCCGACGAGCTCCAAGCCACCGAAATTACTAGGTTCAAGTCCAAGCCCGCCGCCGGAAGTGGAAGGTGCTTCAAGAGATGATAAAAGTAGCAACACAAGACTTCGTCCAACGAACTTTGGCCGACAAAGAATTCAAGCAGACTCTAGTGGTGCTATTCATAATAGTAATAATCGACAAGATGATGAAAGTCAGAGTAATTACGATGAAGAAATTCCTCTAGTCTTCATACCTGGAGTTGTTCCAAGTTTTGATGAAACTGACGAGAGCTCGTATGAGGATGAGCAAAATGAACCAAAGGGAAAGTTGGATAATGACGACTTTCTCCCAACGATGCGGACAACTTTGCAGCTGAGCTATGATGACGAAGATAATGAAAAAATCAGCAGTGGCGTAAGTGTAGGAGGGCCTGGTGAGACAGACGGCGGTGCAACCGAACAACCCGGTGACATGGACATTGTTACCAAGTTTCTACGAATGGTGGAAGAAAAGACTGCTGATAATTGTACAGCCGGAACTGACCTTACACTTGGTCAAGGGGTAGTGGACAAATATGCTCAGGAGCGGTTCCAGCTTGAGGCCAAAGTGGCGGTGAATCGTGCCAACATGTTGACCAGGTTGTGGAAGTATGCGAGGGAGGTTATGAGCTCCGAATATCTACTCCATGCTAGCCTCTTTTCAATGATAGAGTTTGATGATGACATCTTTGCAGCAGGGAATTGCTACGACGAGCGTCAATACAAAAACTATACCCTCTTCTGCCCTTTTGCGTATCGACTCCCTGATGGAAACATTCTAGTCAAGGACTTGGCTGTCGAGTACAAATACTTGAGCAACACTTCCGAGTTTTTCTACGCTGCGAGAACAAATGCTGAGCGAGTGATCAAGAACTTTAATCAATTTAGCCGAGGTAAGAATTCGTGTATGAGCAACTTTTGCTCCCTACAGTGCAGTCCTAATGGATTTGTTGCCTATATAAGGAAAAGTTGACATGGTCACACGCACTCGGAAATGAAACGTCTTTCTGAGGCGGTGAACCCTGTTTAACATCCCTTTTCTCTCGTCACATCTTCCCATTCTAACAACGTGACAAAAGAGACAAAAGCTTCTGTATAAACGTGGCTTCTGGTCGTTGCACTAGTTTATATAAAACCTTAGGAGACCAGACAAAGTTTGTCACAAACAGAACAACGCACACCGCGTGGGACCGTTGGTTTTGATCCCTTCTCGCTTGGTTTAAGCTCTTTTCATAATAACAAGGCCCTTGTGCTCAGACGTTTGTTAACACTTCCCACGGACATTTGAGCAAATGCAAATAATGTGTAGGACATACACAATACTTTGATGGTTTTTGGAAGCGAATAGTTTATCAAAGGTGTTGGAACTGATTAATTATTCCAGATTCCTATCGCATTCCATTTATTCCATTCCTATAGTCTACAGTTTGCTTAAATTGTAATTATTTCTAAAGATCGGAGTGCTTGATTAGCGCTATTGATTCTACGTTTTTAATGATGAACCCTGCAAGGTGATCCTTCTTAATTAAATAGACTTGAGAGAAGGTTCAAGCCAGAACAACCTTCCTAGTTTTCTTCCACATCACACAAAAGGGGAGCGGCTCATTAGTTTCTTATTTCGTTTTTCTTTTCATTAAACGCATTTTCTGTTCCCAACTTGAAGGATATCAGTCATTACGTCGTAAAGGACGCGAAACTTGAAACCGCAAATTTCCTAACGTCCATGGCACTAAAGAATGTGGATTGGAATAAAAGCAATATGGAAGCAAACCCATTATATCTGAAGGGAGTTTGGAAATGTACACTTTGTGACCCTTGACTTGACGTTTGAAAAATGAATCCATTTGATCCTTCTTGTATTTTTCACCCGTCCTGGCATTTACTAGAATGTACATCAAAGAGCTTTACGTGGTCGTCCATTAACGTCTGCGGTGACAACGTGTTTCGGAAGTAATTTCCACTTGTAAAGTCACAAGTTGTGCCTTTTTGAATTTGACTCATTTGCCAATCCCATATGGAATTGCCAAATTCTCCATTAAAGTCAAGTAAGCTTCACTTGATGTTTATTAAGTTTCCTCAAGGGGAACGACCACACTACTCCACAGTCTCTTTGGTACTTTCTTAATTGACATTTGTTATTGATTACTGGCTCTCAATTGCACTCAAGTCATGTTGTCGTGTGGTCGTAGAAGGAGAAAGCAGGGAAGAATTCCAATGCTACTTTCACCAACTTTCCTCATTGTAAATTCTTTAGGTTTAAAAGACATTAGGTACGGGTTATGCCTTTCTCTGGAGCCTTACGGTTAGAAGGCAAATGATGTTACCATTAGAGCTCTCTTCCAAGACCTTTTGTTTCTTAAGTCTTCTTCCCGTTTTAAATTCACATTGGGAGACTACACTAACTGTAACTAAACTTTCCGCACTTTGAGTAAAAGAGATCTTTTCTTGATTATAAAGAATTAAGGGGAGCGAGATTCCGGGTTGGAGCCGCCTTGACAAAACTCATCGTTTTGTATTCTTCTACAATCTTTGAGCATCTTGCTAAATAGGCATCTGAATTTTGATGAGACGGCAAAAAAACCATGAGAACAAGTTTACGAGGAAAATTCCCAGAGGAGAAAGTCTGCTGGGGAAAGTTGTGTTGGTTAACTTTCGTATATATCCTTTGCATCCGTTAAAAGAACCGGAATTAATTACTTCATGTCAGATTTATTTCCCACACACTCTCCATTCTGCGTTTAATGTAAAGTACCCGAAACGTCTTATCTTGGTGCTTGTCTACAGTCTCAAAATCTTAAACAGTGAGACTCCCTCCCATTAGGGAGCGGCGAAAAAATATTGTACGCTCGATAAGCTCTCTCCACTTTTAATTTCATCCAGAAATAAATCTTGGTAATAAAAGAACAGGATGGAGTTTATTCATAATTTTCACTTGCTAATATAAAAACCAAAAATTACATAAAATAAAACTCCTTAAAACACGGGTCAATGTTTTTCTCTTTCAAAGACGCAATATTATGTTCTATTAAAAGTTATCAGAAGTTACCTTATGTCAAGGGGTTGTTCGTCTGTCACGTTTTGTAACATAAGAAACTACTTTGATTCCAATACCGAAATGCCGAAATTGCCGTCATTAACTCAGTACGTCAATGTGACCAGAAGTGACCTTGGATTTAACTTTTAGAGAATTTTGAGGAACTCCGCTCCTTTTGTATATCTGTTTTATCCCAGGTTATTTTTTAAAAAGAAATGCAGTGTTAAAAGTATAATGTAATCAACTTTGACGGCAAGAGGCTTGAAACTTTTCATTTTCCAGGAGCGTAGATGTTAATGATAGGAGCTTCTCCAAAACTTTTATTTTTAATCCGAAATATGTCTTAAACTGAAGCACGAGTGAAAGTGATGATGAAAGGTGTGTATGAGAACGTCGTTCTCTTAATCTTGACATGTATCATGAAAATTCCTTTTGGTTTCGAAAGTTCTTTCCCAACTTTATTATTATATGTACAACTGTGGGTGTGTGGTGGTGGCTGTTTTGCTCACCTTTCTCCACTCCCAAAGAAATAATTATCTCCCATTTTGAACTTCAAACTTTCCCTCTTAAATAAAGTTTGGTCTCTAGAGCCCACACGGCCCATGTGTGATATTCGTCATCACGAGGTAGGCGTAGTTCCACAGACTTGGGATTAATTGCTGAAACTTGTGAATTAGATTCCTTCCTCGTTCTCAAAACTAAAAAGTTAAACAACTTAAACTTCCCAAAGTCCTCAAATCTAAAACTGTGGAGAGTGCTTTAGACTTTGATACCTCACGCCATTAAAAAATTCGCACAAGGACCATTGCCAAAAATAACTTTTCAACACTCCACTATGTAATACCCTCAGCCACGCCGTGCGTGATTGGGTACAAAAGTTATACAAGATTCTGTAAGGGTGCGGGTGGTGTGATAACGGGTGTTCACCAAAAAAAAAGACAAAGTTCAAAGCCAGTTTTCGGGGTGACCCCGTGAAGGTAAATTTTTTTAATGACCATTTTCGGATTCAGCGACTCA
>VNWY01001540.1:0-14147 GCA_009869845.1 Pseudachorutes palmiensis | reverse complement strand
CTTTTGGACAACTACCACACCCTGTGACCTGACACGGGGCGACCTTGGCCAGAGAATTTTTACTGTAACTAAGGACAACGGCTTGTTGGATTCGTAGTCCTTAATTTGGCAATTTCATTTTGATCATCTGAATGTGTTTATGTTGATTAATAATTGTTTTTGCCTTTTTAACTTGAGGAGAAAGGCAGTATATTTCAGTCAGGGGATATCATAATCATAAACACAAGACAAGTTGACATGAGACTTGTAATTCACCATCAATACGCAGGGAACGATTGGACTTTCTTTTTAAAAAAATTCTAAATAAATAAAAATGATGACTTGTACTGTGACAGTCTTTGGTGAACCAAGAGGAAGGAAGAGAGATTCCACTATTCAGACTCATAAATTGTTGTATAAAATTAAACTTGGACAACTCCGTGAGGGATAAGAAACAAGCAACTTTGACAATTGAAACCATCATTAAAGTCATTTTAGGAAAATCAAGATTGGATTGAGAGGTAACGTTGCTCGAGGTTAGTTGGTTGATTGAGTGAAATATGGATTGGCCATGCTTTTACGAATTTTTGCTTGTTCCCTACCTCTGGAGTTCATCGACCTCATTTTTAAGAGCAACTGCATTCTTCAACGATTGCATTTGCCAAGATGGTAATTTTGAGTATGTCTGTCCCTGGGACCGAATGAAGTACGTCCAGATGTCGAAGCTTCTTCGGTGTACAGCAGGGTCGTGGAATTTCCTTCTTTCCTTTAGCCGAGTGCATCGTGTGCTGAAGCATGGCATGCGCAGTTGCAAACGGAACGCGCTTTGCATTGCACCGCCCACTGCACATGTGCGCATCAAACTCCTTTGGCTCCAGAATCAAATATTTGATGTTCAGCTCTTCAAAGTTGATTTTCATTGATTTCCGACAGCAGGTCTTCCCATGCCGGGTCTTGTCACAGTCCCGACCCCGAGCGGAGAGATGCGTTTCGTATTGGTTGAGAGAGTAGCTCCTCCGGAACCTCTGACCTGTCTGTAGTTTTGGTTGATGCGTGGAAATAACCTTGAGTGATGCTAGTTGAAGGTCCTCTATTCGTGACGTGGGCTCTGTGGTATTTTCTGAAAGGCAGGCTACAGTGAGGCCGAAGGGATTCAGCTCCCAATCTGAACTTCGGCTCGTGACCCAGGAAGTCAATTTGGCAGTTACGTCCACCTTGCCTGAGACTGTGACATTTTTTCCGAGATCAAAATAGTAGCAACCGTCCGGTAATTTAATGACGGCCCTCTTCACTCTCAAATGAAATCTTTTCTCCAGGTTCAAATTCAGGTTGAAATCGAGCCGGGTTTCAATATTGTCGTATGTGTGAATCCTATCTGTAAAAATAGAACAGGATTTTCATTAAAGACTTTCACTTTCACGGGGGAGGTGGTAGGAAGAAACGGTTTTCAAGAAATGTTTCAACCCACGGTGTACAACGTGGTGTCAAATCAACTATGGTGCAAACGAAAGTGTGTGGGAGAGGTATTTCAATTAACTTTTCTGAAACTTCATTTCACAATGAGGTTGACGTTGCTATATTCAAAATTCGTGCTAGTCAGAAACTTTATTTTAACACCATAATTCTAAAATGAACAGGAACAGGATGCACAGGATGACGTTCAAGAACTAATTTCAATCGGGAATGAATAGACTTTGCAAATCCATATTACTTTTTTGCCTGGCATTTCATGTCTGCGTAAAGCAATCGGTAATTTTTTTTTGACGTGCGTGCACATGGTTTTCATTCATCCTGGAGATCCTGCGAGTTTTTTGTATTATGATTTTGATCATGCTAATTTCCAGTCGACCCTAAAGCTGGTCGCATTTAATCTTGTCATCAACGGGGAAACCCTTCACGTTATTCAACTTTTTCATCCGCGAGTGACGCATCCATTGGTTCCTAATTTGCATTTTATCCTGCTCAAATGAAGTCCTGATCAGGATATCAGATTCTTTATGACTCTTCATTTAGCACAAGTTCGGTAGAAAAACAGTGTGAAATTAATGTTTCAAAGTTGCATTTTTGTCTGGAAGGATTCGCAGAGATGAGGTGGATGGCGTTGGTTTTCCCCAACAGGGTATTCACTTGTCATTTTTTAAGAACTATAAGATAGAAATGGCGCCGACACTGTTTGGCTTTTGACATCATCACAATGTGTCATTTTCTGTTTATAACTCATGCTCAGAATACTGCGTTAGAAATGGCAAGAAGCCGCGCGCGCTTTGTGGTAAATGAAGTTGGTCATTTTGACATACAAGGACGATAATGTTTCCATGTCCCATTCAAACTCACAATCTTGAAGGTGACGACAGCCTCAAAACTAGCTTGAACTATTGCATCTAATGGAGGATTTAATTTCAATGGGGATTTAATTTTATACGGGTAACCTTATCCCTTTCTCAACCCACGCTCTGCAACCTTTGAGATGATGTTACTTCAGTTCCAATAGAAAATTAAATTATCTTCTTAAATAACTCTGAGTTTCAGGATATTCGTCGGTCAAAAATATCTAGACGACGATCACAAAATTCAACTCTCAGAATTGCAGAACAATTGAAAATTTGATCTAATCGGTTTTAATTATCACGCTCAGTTCACGCCTGTTACTGCATCAGAGACAATGTCAAATCAGCAATTTATGTCAGCATTCTCACTTAATTTCCATAAACTTTTGATTATGTGAAACATCATCGGTATTTTCCAGCATGTGCTGCCATAACCCTTATAAACTGTTTTTCCGTTCACACTTTGTGATGACAAATTGGAAAATTAATGGCTGGCTAATCTTAATTATTCAGACAGCCTCGTCAAGGAATGGCGGGCGGTGACATCAATGAAGGATAATGTGCGACACCATAAAGCCCGCCTTCATTTCAATTAAAAATCTTTTAGCAGCATCCTTAATAACTCAAGAGCGTGAGCCCTGCTCAAAGTTTGTCTCCTTCCTTCAGTTTCTCAGTCGCAGAGTGAATACTTTTATGAGGTTATCTATTTTATGTGCCAAAATGGGTTAGAGGTGAAGGATAAAGTATAAAAATTCATTCTGAAACTTTACTGTTGGTGAAGTTAACTTTTACAGTGTGAGGTACATCAAAGCCATCGCACGCAATAATAAAGAAGAGCCTACAATTACAATAAAATTAATAGCTCATATGGAAAAAAAATTCGACAGGTAGCTAAAATGTGGAGGAAGTGCTGTGTCTCTGACATCAAAATATGATGCAAAGTATTTATCTTTCTTGCGTCAAATCCTTGTCAATTTTCCCAATCAGAAATCCGTTTCACCACCTCACGGTTGTATAAACATAAATAAAATGCTTCAATTTACCTGGAGCGAAAATTTGGATGACGCGTTCCGCATTTCTCCGCCTGTTCTTATGGCCATAGTCCAAGAGTCCTTTCTCCTCAAGTCTTCGCATTCGGACTCGCTTCATGTATTCTGCATATCCCCGCCTGTACTCTGCTGCACTGATATTCGACTGAAAAAAAAAGCATTTTAATTCGATTAGAAACCACTGCAATTCATTAATATAGTAATAATTGCAATAGTGCCGAATTAATGGCAGTTGCACTGAACGCATGTCTACACTGCAGAATTTGACCTCATGCCGGCACTTCCTCAAAGAAAACCAATTTACGATACGAGTAGCTTTATGACCATCATTAATTATACCACCAGCTTAATTGAACCATTTTAAAAACATAATCAACAGGATTGAGATCGGTACTTGGGTGCAACATTTTTTTAACGGGGTACACGTTTTATAAAAATCTGCTTTTCGTTCCTCATCATCGACGGAATGCATTGAAATTTTAACCAGAAGTCGTGCAATCTAGGGGGTCATTGACATCCGAATTTGAATTCTTTGCCTATATCAAAGAATTTCACCAGTTTCCTCCAATCAATGGTAATTACATGGATCAAAAACCAACTGTTCCTTTTAGAGAATCAAGATAAAAGCATAAATCACCTCAAAATAGCACCATTCTGTCTGGACTTTGGTTTTTATTCATTCTGAGTTCAATCATTGAATCCAAAAATATCACACAAATTGTACTCTTTGATTATGGCTTGAACTGTGATAGTATACTATACTTGATAGGTGTAAATTATTACGAACATCCTGATAAGTAAATTACGACTGATAGACAAGGAATTCCTCAGCGACACGGTCAAGAGGAATTCGTATAAAAATTGTTTTATCAAAATTAAAGCCTTGTTGTCAAAAAATGTTGTTGAGGATGTCAATGTCGTGCACGTGTTTCTCAAAAAAGAAAAAAAATTCAAGCTCAAACTCCATTCCCATTTTTCAATGTATGCTCCTAAATTAAAAGCAAAATCCCGCATGTAGTTTCTCCCCCGAAACAAAATTTAATGCTGACAAGTGATGAAATTTGTTTCAAAATATTTTACCTATAATCCCTTGGAGTAGACTTTCAATTCAAAAATTCAATATTGAAAAAAATCACACGTCCTGACAGCTAATGGGAATTTTATTTAGCGAGTATTCAAGTGCCTCCTAGCCCTTATGGCAGGCGTATTTTACGATGGTGATAAAATCCACAGTTCTGCTCCTTGTTTTAATGTCATTCGCCTGGGACTCTGCAACAGGTTGGCGTACTTGGATTTCAATTATTCATTGTTTAACAACAATCGTTTGTAGGCAGTGTGGATTCTGACAAAGTATTTGCTCATGAGATCCCACTGGTAGTACTGGTATGTGCAGACAGTAGTCAACTTTTGAACCGCCACTGAATGCTTCTGTGGACTAATTATCAAGTGGGTTAATTAATTTTTACTCGTTAATTAGCATTCGCTCTCTCCTTATTACTCAATCTTGATCTTTCTGGTTTAGAAGAATGGCTGTCTGCAAATCGGTTTCGTTGTGCTATAACGACAAGAACCCGGACCAGCACTTCAGCTATAATTGTTGAAGAAGAAACTGGGGATTTCCCAAAAAGCGTCTTTTTTATACAACAATCAACTAGACTACCAAAAACCAGTATAAAATCCAAGCAAAAAATGGATCACAGCTTTCCAAACGTCCGGGTTTTGTTTATCAATATTTAAAACACCTAAGGGAATCCAGTTGACCGTTCATTTTCTTGGATTTTTGTCACTTGCGTGATCATACATTAGACTTGGCAAAGATGAAAATGGACTGTGGAATTTTACGGGGTGAAATCCCCACGTCGTCGTCACAAAAGCTACCTGTCACACACTCTTAAAGTTCACAAGAATTTCATGTCTAATGGCGCTCTTCAGCAGTCGCCGAAATTAAGTCATCAGCGACACGCATTTATTGCAGACGGGTGCAATTCTACGCCAGTTTGTAAGGCGACAACGTCATGTTCCAAATTCATTCGCACATGTCTGTTCCAATTTTATTTCGACGTGAATTAATAAATCAGGCCAACGTAAGGAGCATAAGTAGGCACCATGGAATTATTACTTGGGAGGACAGGGTGATCACAAGGGAACGACCATCATCGATATTTACAAGTTGGCGCATGACGCAAAGGATCGGACTTTCTTGTCGCCAATGGAAGGCCTCAAATTGCAGACGGCGACAAACCGCAAGGCATGCTTATAATTGGAAAGCGTTGGAAATTATTCTGTTGGAAAGTTGTGCATGTAAAATCGTTTTAGTACTTTTGCACTTCCCACTCTTACATCATGGGACTGGATGGCGTTCCACGCGCATTCCTGCTGTCCATGTGTTCTGTGTGGCTCTGGATTTTTAAAATTTATAGTTAAGGCGGCTCCCCAATTCAAAACAAGGAGGCTTCATTCATATTTCCAAATGAGCATTTCCGTCTTCTGTAAACAAATTCCGCGTGCGTGGGAAACGTTTTGACAAATTCCCCAAAAATCCGAAGAATTCGGCCTTTAACGAATTGGTCGCCGCACCGCTCTGCCAATAATGCCGTTGATTTAATTCCCCCGAGGAAATTAACACTTCCAGAAATAATATATAAACATCAATACGAAGTCTATGACTCAACGCGCATAAATAGAAATTGCAAAAAGCCAGAATTCCGTAGTTTATAACTAAACACATTTCTTGAATTTCGGCTCTCTATTTTTAGAAAGAAAATAAAGACAAATTCTAAAATTGTCGATTGGGGAGTTGGGGAAAGTTATTATTATCCAAAGGAGAAGATTATGAATGAAAGTACACCTTCTACAAATATAATCTTTTGTTGCGTAGGTAGGGCTTTGAGCTCTGTAATTTTGGCACATGAGTTCATTTTGTAATCTCTGTTTTCCAAAACTAAGAAAATGAATTTACGTGAACTTTTATGGTAATAAAACGCATTTTAGTCCCAAAATGGAAATAAAAAAGTCCAATTAGTCACCCAATCAAAAAATCCTTCTAAGTTCCCAGTTCCGGAAGTAGTTTTTTGCCCTTGTAATTAAATTGATTGGAAAAGAAACATGACCAAGGGATAGGTTTTTTCTACGTCTGCAACAATGGGAATTGGTAATTCCCATTTTCCTTTCAATGGAAAGACGATGACTCATAAATACTCGCGCAAGAACCTATTATTGTCCTTATGTGTGTAAAATTGCGTGCATCAACTATCAGCGTTGAAAGGTGCCAAGTACAATTTGCAAATTGACAGAAGGAGATCAACTCATGTACACGAAGGATAAACGACAATAGAGGATTTAAAGTGCAATTCAGAACGTTGTGCAAAAAAACTCTTTAACTTGTAGACATAGCCTGACTCAATAATTATAAATTAGCGTTGCATGCTTGAACGATTCCGCAGAATTTGTTACTCTAGTTCCGTAGTAGTAGTAGTGTGAATTATAGTGAACAAAGTGATGAGTCAAAAGTGTTAAAAAATTCAAGGGTCCATCTCTGTCCTACGGCAAAAGTTAATTGGACTCCTTTTTGTGGTCATTATTGAGGACGCCTTGCAGATAATTGGCAATTGCAATGAAAAATTGGGCAACTGAAAAAGGAAGTTAAGATTTAAAATTCCAATTGTTGAAATAAGGGAAATGAGTAGGGAAATAAGGGTTGTCTAAATCGGAAGTGAAAGTGAACTTTCTCTTACCTTTGGGAGGTTCTCAATGTGTTCTGCCTGCTCTGGACTCATGTGGAGTCCCAATTCATTGAGGATAGCGACCTTGACCCTTGTCAGCTCTTTTTGCTTCCAGTCTGAGTCCCAGTCATCGGGGTCAGAATCTGCTTCTGATGACGAGGGCATTGCTTCTGACCATGAAATCAATAAGAGGGTTATAACAATTAGGGAAAGTAGCCGGAGAAATGTGCTTCTCCGGAGGGTGTGCATCTTGAACCTTGAATCACAGTCTTTTGTCTGAGGAAAAACTTTTTTAAATGTGTGTCCACTGAAGATTTAACTTTCACCGGTGATATGAGCCTGATCAGCGTTTGCTAATGTACCCTTGGCAAATTGTGACATATAAATGGAGGTGATTGTTTAATATTGTTGGGACAATAGTGACATGCACGTGGACCTGGGAGGCAGTTCACAAATCCACTGTCGACAGTCGACTGTTGTTTGCCCTCTACTCCCGACTTGTATTTGTAGATTGATGATCATGGGGATGGGAAACCACCTCAGACGACGCAGCACTTTTCAACTACCACCAACGCAGTCAGGCAGCCGGCGTCAAACTACCCTCCTCGGTCGCAGGTCAAATTGGTCTCCACTCTTCAAAATTATGATCACTTTCAAAACTGTTAATCCGATTTATGGACTGCGTCCAATTGCATTGCCCTGCAATAAAAGTTAGACAAGGTTTGGACGACGAAATCATAGGATGTCAGTATTATATTTTATGCTGTTCTTTATGTAAGGACTCAAACATTGTATTTTCAAGATACTTAGTGTAATAATTTAAGTAAACGCTTTAATCTTAATTGGATGAGGTAGCTTGACAACGAGAATGTTTTTTTTATACTGGGAGGGGAAAGGGAAGGAAAATGTGTGTTCCTAGATACAAATCGACACTTTGGTTTTTGCATTTTTTGAAGGAACCGGAAGTCCAAAGTTACGGTGGTGCAGTTAGTATTTGACTAGTTCTAATTAATTATTGAGGAAATTGAGGAATGGAAATGATCCAGGATATTCTTCAGTCATCAGACGTGATGCGATGCCTTGGACTTTCCAAGCGAACTAGAATCTGGTTTTACGAAACTGATACCAGACCGAGATTTTTTGCAGTGCTGCTGAATCATTTATGCAATCTAGACTGGTGTTTTGGAAGTAGCACCTTTGCTTATTTGGAGCATTTCTTCCATAAGCTGATGCGCAAAAAATATGGATTCCCGTTATGCGAAAAGTGTTCGACGCGTGAGGGGAATTTGCGGCTAATCACTCTCGTGTGCTCAACTTCCGCTCGGTGCGTGTCAGAAATTTACTCAGAAACAAACTGACAAATGATGACATTTCCTAGTGACAATATTGAAAAAGAAAACCATTCAAATTTTGAGGGTCGATGCTAAGCTGTATTTGTCAAGTTTAACAGAAAACTTTGCTAAAACAAGTACTTTGACCTACCTGAATTTGGGATAATTAAATGAGTCAGATTTTTCTTGAAATGAGGAAATGCGGGATTTGAAAGGAAGCCGAATTCGACATGATTTATGGCCAAGAATGAACGCAATTGTTATCGTCAGGGACTGCAATTTGACTGCTGTTAAACATCAATTTCTTTGAACCTTCTACGGATCTACCTTGTTGAATTTCAATAACAAAGGGAAATAATCAGGGAAACTTTTGAAAGAACGTGGAAAGCGATTAGTGTACAAGGAAGACCTGTTGAATCGGAAATCTTCCTATAAAACACGAACAAACTATCAATTGAGAAGCAGGTTCTTCCATTTCATTTTGGTCAGTTTGAATTTGTCAACGTCAACTTGGGCGACGTTACATCCAGAGCCTAAGTCTGCTCAGACACTTTTGTTTCCTCCGTCTTCGATATTCTTCCGACAGTTGAAAAGCGTAAAAAGCAACTGAGCTCATCGCTGAATCAACCAAAGGAAAAACCAGCCTTGTAAATTCATGTCTAAACTGCTAAATAGGGGGAAAGATTAAAAACAGAAGGGTATCCATCATATAACTAATTAACCAAATTAAACGGAGTAACCCTCGATTTCTGAAGGTAGGTGTAAGTTTAATAAGCTTTCACTTCTTTCCTCCTACGCGACAACAACAAAAGTATCATGAAAAATGGATTAAATCCACCGCCGTCGCCAGAATGTCGACTTGGCGACACCTCTTGTTGTCAAGATTTCCATCCCACGTGGAGGATTATAGCCAATAATGGACACTACTGGAATTAAGATATTTAACAACGATGAGCTAATTCCTAAATTAAGACGAAATGAAGGAAATTCATTTTAGTACATTTGTTTAGTGTTAAGGTCGTCAGATCCCTACTAGCCCACGTGCTTATTACAAAATCAAAGGAGTCGAAACTCAAATCTAATTGTTGTCGACGGACACTAAACGCTGGTTAATTAAGCAAGTTATGTTCACAATTACTGTTTCCCGTCTAAAAAGACAGCGCATGTTTTTATAACATGAAAGCGTCAAAGTCATTGGCATTGGCAGTGAAGAACTTTTTATCGGCGTGACGTAATTTCTGCAACAGGTAACTTTTACTATCATATTTCGGCACTGAAGACTATACGATTTCCATCCATTCGTTTTTTGTCTGATCCGCCAATTCTGAGATCATCGGTAGCCTAACTAGCATTAAGCTCAGGTGAAGCTCGTCACAAGCTTTGTTTTTGGAAAGTACGTCATTGTTTCTCTTTTATGATCCGCCGGAAATACAGGAAGTTCAAGTACAGTTTAACTTGGGAATGAAAGGATACTTGATACACTTCTTTTTCAAGTTTATTATTATTATTTTTTAGAAACATTTTGTATAGCAGTTTCGTACAATGACGAGAGACTTTTTCCGTATTTCAGAAAATAGAAACACGGAGAAAGTAGAGGGGATCTCAAGCCTTTCACCCACGCAATGTGTCAGTTCGAGGAATACCCCAGAATTAGACATTGCATGACTTTTATTCATGGCCCCATATCGCCCATTTTTGGGTCAGGAAATGTACATCATGTTGCTTAAACATGCACCCAAATTCCAGTGAAAAGTTATCTTAAAAGATCAAATTAAATTTCCAGGTTTCATGGAATTTATGACTGACAGCCTCCGTGCAAATGCAGCGAGAATTCCAGGAAGCACAAACAACCACTTCCAGTATTGCATTTTGAGCACACAAAAAACCATACATTAGTCATGGAGAAAAAATCAAAATACTTTATCAAAAATGCATTGGGCCAAAGAAAAATAAATAGCGTCTGTATCTGTATTGTACTCATCGTACACACGAACCTCTTTGCTTTTTGAACTGGTTAGCATCTGCCTATAGAATTCAGTGCATTAAATCATCACAAAATGGAAGATTTTAAGAACTGTGTGAACTAAAAATTGGGCCTGTGTGAGATCCTTTTGGAGTCAGTGTCAATGTGTAGATAAAAAAGATAAGGTGGAGATCCCGTTTCCCGGGAGGGGTAACTGATGTCGGGTAATAATCGTAAGTCTATTTTTAAATTGTGCGTGAAGCCCTTTATAGTTTTCAGTGAAGCTAAGCCCCCAATAAACGTTTACGTAATTTCTCATCTTTCCTTGTCCTGGTTAAAAATACAGCACAGTAGTTGTAAGGTTTTAGTAAGTCGTGTCTGCTCATTGACACTCTGAATTTTGACTCCCACACGGAAGATACCAAACAGCTTACATGGAACTGACGCCAGGATAATCGCAAAAACTTTCAAAATAATAAAGGGGATTTAAATGACATCGAAAAATTATTAGTATGTTTAACAAATTAATTGGAAGGCCTTATTGTATGCAGCTTTCTTTAGAAGTTTTGTTTCGAATAATGTTCTTTAGCAACGGGACTGGAAGGTATTTGATCTAATAAATTGCAAGCAGGAAGTAATGTGCAAGACAAGAGAAATTCATCAGCGGAGAAAGTCTTGTTTCCGTTGTATTTGAAATCAAAAGCTGCTGAACCCTAAATGAATGCCATGCCTGATCACTTCAACTGAATTCCTAATTGGTTGCATTGTGCGCAAAACTTTTGGAATTGCAAATTAAAGGAATCATTGCAAATTATCAGAAATTGATGAAATTTTGAAATTAAAGACGGATTGTTACTCATCATTGTATCGGGTATCAAAGAAGAGATAATTTTCTTCGGGAGAATGAACGAGACCAAAGTGCAAGGTGTCATAAATTGATTCCGAGCAAAGCTTCAATAATTTGTTTTTCTTTCAGTATACTGTAAACAGTATGAAGGTTGCTCAAAATTTCGTTTGACGTTTCGTGTTATCTGTCAGACGTCAGGCCACGCGCTTAGTCGACAGATCACAAGAACGTCCAGCACCCGGAAAACAGAAGAGCTCAGCGCAGTTAACTTAATTGGTATCAGATAACAAACATTATGACGACCGAGGAAATTCCATCGCCACCCGAATATATTTAACCATAATCCACGCGCAGATAAGGATTTCAAAATATCAATATTATTTCCAATATGAATTAATGGATGCAAATCAGCGGATAATTGTTACAATGTCAAATTTAATCTGTAGACAGGCATGTGATTGCCCGCAATCCCATTTATGTCCATTGCAATTGAATTTCACAATAAGCTTAACACGCCTTCCAACATTCCACAATAAACATTCCCCACGCACTCGGATCTGAAAATAAACTGCTTTAAATTCAAAGACGAAGAGGAAAATAAAAATGTCTCCCTGTCTCCAACAATCAAAACAAATCAATTTAGAAAACGATTAAATTCAACAGTACGCTGTCAACAAAATGAGAGCAGGCTATTAATAATTATACAAGCATGCCGAATGTGTAGACGGAAAATTCTTTTGTCGCCTCTAGTCCGGATTAATGTAATCATTTGCAATTGTTTGACTCATCTTCCGTGTGATTAAAATTGAACTCGTGTTTTCATACGTAGTAAAATGAGACATCATGTTTGTTGCGGCAGCACATCCGTGCTTTTTTATATCGTCATTTTGTCGATTAGCATCTTTTTCGACTGTTAAAAACATTTATCGGTCCCTCGCGTTCTGAGGCCAGTGTTCCATGTCAATACAACTTGTGAAAAATTATCAAAGCATAGTAAAATGCACTGCAAGCCAAATTCACGACGCCATTTCGGAAAAGCTTCTTCTTTTCAAAATCAAGACAAAGAAAATTAGGAGACCTAAATGAATTTCAGGAACATCTCAAAATGCTCCGAAGATTTGGATTTGTGAAAACGGAAATTTTTGTTATTGTTGATTTTCACTGATTTCCCATACTGGTAATTTTGTTGTCTGCAAAAATTGTTACAATGCAATCGTGTTTGGTGAGAACTGGAAGATCCCATGAGAAATCCCCCATTTTAATATGTGCTACGTAGGAATTAATTAACCCATAGAAAATCAACATTCAACCTAATAACCTGGTGTAAAGCTGGTTGCATCTCCAAATGATAATAATAATAATCATAATAAACAGCACCTTTGCTTTTTCAGAATTGTGTGAATTCAGAATTTACCAGCATAAAAGAAAAGTTGTCATGTTGAGCCATTTTTATGCAATCCCGAATTCCCTGTAATAATTTATTCCCTTGGCCTCTTCAGTTTGCCTGTAGAATTCGGAAGGATTACATTTTGAGATCATAACAACAATTTATTATAAGCGAGTTCTGAAAATGATCACTTTACGACATATTACCGAATGAACTCTTGAACTTTCCTGGTGTACCAACTAATTTGATGTATGAAATTATCTAGTCATTAGAAAAAGAGACGGATTGGTTTCGGCCTAGTCTCAAAATATTTAATGCTAAGAAACTTGAATCGCGTATAATAACTTTATATCAAATGATTATTTATTTCGAAGAAGGGAAAACGGAATTATCAAGACAGCATCTTTTGTTACGCTGTTACCATCCATGAAATAAGAAGCTTAGGATAAAACCTTTCACTTTATTTTTTTACCGAGGTCAACCAAGGTCTCAGGTTAAAAACAATCCTTCGTTCTGATGAAGTCTTCCAATTGGTTCACTTCCGTGAACAAACCCTGTGCACCAGTTTTAAGCTTCTTCCGAGCACATGAACTCGTTCTCAGTTACTTGGAAACGCCTTTCTTCTGGAATTATAAGGCTTTTGGAATTGGTCATCGGAAACATTACTTTCGTAGTAATTTTATAAGTCTCGGGGTAAAAGACTTAGGAAATGTGCCAGCCAAGCTTAATCTTTGAATCTGAGAGTAACGGAGTAAAAGCAAAGTTTCCTCAAAATCAAGAGTTCAAAGGTTCTTGGCTTTCCAGAATCGCAGTTAACCATAATAGGCTTTGAAATTGCTAAATGCCTTTGTCACCGCTTCATTTCCAAAGGTGGTTACATACAGGTTTCCAGGAAAACTGAATTAAGTTGAAATCGGATATCCCAAGTATTGTATATTTTGGATGAAGATCCTTTGTGGCTTCCACTGCTCAAAGGCCAAAAGAGTCACTTTGTACGTAAAAGTTAATTACGATTGTCCTTTTGCTCAAATCCATTTGAAATAATACATAGCTTGATAAAATATTGGAATATCTAGTTACACAATAACAAAAATGAAAGGTTAACTTTAATTTAAGGCATTTTAGAAGCCTGGCAGTGAATGTGCTTTCCCTTTAATTCGCTGTTGATCAAAATAGGGAAGCTCAAAAAGTTAGGCACAAAAGGAAATGCAGTATTTTTCGAAGAAATTGCTAATTTACAAAATGTTGCTAACTTCTTATTGTGTCGTTTACTTTTCTTATAAACTTTGTTTCCAATTTTTCCCCATTTCGAACATACTGGATCCCGTCGGATAACAGTTTGACGCGAGTTTGGACCAAAGTTTTTTCCGTCTAATTAGCGTCCCTTGATAGTAAAGACGCTTGGACGTGTCTCGGCACTAGTACAGTGGACTTCCCATTCCGGCCATTTGGAGGGGACGGCCAAAACCGTGGCCATTAAAGAAAGTTGCCAATGTGGGAAGTTGATTCAAATCCCACCAATTTCTGTAGCTTAACTTGTTA
>VNWY01001539.1:0-14163 GCA_009869845.1 Pseudachorutes palmiensis | reverse complement strand
ATTTGAAATCTGTCCAGTAGTTCCTGAGTTATTGAAGGACGACAGACAGACAGACGACAGACAGACAGACAGACAGACAGACAGGACAAATGCATAAAGTAGCTTCCGCTACTTAATAATGTTCCATTCATCATTATCTAATCAGTAAATGGAGCAGCTTATTATCATAAACCCTCAATCTAATTTCCTTTGTAAGGATTCCCATCAGTTCAAGTTTTGCAGTGCATCAACAGTGATACCGTTTAATAGCAACAGGCTCCACTTGAACAATGTGAAAGTGACAAGGTGAAAGCGTGGAGAAAATGGCAACAACATGAAGGAACAAAGACTTTGTGAATGCGTCAGACGACAACGTCTTTCTTTAGTTCTGCGCACTTTATGTCACTTTGCATCAGCCATATAGAATAATTGGCAGTAATACCTGGAAATAGGATGACGTCGCCGCATGGGGAAATGTTCGATGGAGTTAGTAATGGAAAATGCGCCAACAACATAAAACAAAGGTAAGATTAGAAAATACTTTAAAACAAAAGTGCTACTGCCATTATCATTAAGAAGCCGATGACCTTAAGCGAAACAATGTTTTCGTTTTAATTAGAAAAATGTTTTTAATGACTCTTTTCAAGGTGGACTTGAGTCCACTTTTCAAGGGAAAAAGTCCTTCCATCACTTTAACCAACCAGTGGCGTCTATTGCTTAATTTTCATAAGAAATGGAATAGTTCATTAGCATTCGAGCGCGTCATAATTTTAGGCTGAACTCATTATCTACGGAGTCTGGGGATGCTTTTAGTTCTGTCGGTGTAATGTGACTCTGACTTTAAAGGTCAATTGACGTGAAGCGACAGAAAGCTTCCCAGCATTTATGATAGAAATGCGCCTGATTGGATGCTTAAAAGGAACCCGCTTTTTTTAAAATTATCGTAATAATGCCATAATGTATAAAATTGTTTGCTATACTTTTGGAGTGAGGCAGTTTCCGGTATTTCATTCCAGTTTAATTAGGGAGCTGATGCTTACACAACGAAAAATATGCCTATAAAATTTGATTAATGAATCCAATTGGTTAGACGGGTAGACGCAGCTACGCATTAATTGAGTTAAAATTAATTTTATCTAGGATGGATGCTTCCTAAAAAGCCTCGGTTTGGCATGTCAGTGTACTAACTTTGGCTGTGATAAAATTACATCATTGCTAAAGGTAGCACGTTGTTGCTAGGTTTTACTTGGAATTTACATAAAGAAAGGTTCAACAAAGGAAAATAAGGTTTGTTTAGCCTACAAGTGATTTTCGGATTGTCTAGTTTTTGAGTTTCCATTAGTACAAACATGTGCACAAGAAGTAATGCATAACGCTGAAAGCACGGTAAAGGATAGCCATCCTTTCGGATTCCTTGACCAGTATTCACAGAGAAATGGCTGCGTCGTAATCGCCGCTGACGTTAAAAACACCGGTACTGCTAGCGGTTGTTTTTACTCCGCTACTTCTGCTGTTGAAGCAGCGTCGCTCCTATTTCATAAGGCCAAGCGAATTTCCGACGTAGAAGTTTCCACTGCTAAAGACACTCAGGTCCATCTTCTTTTGTGAGTGGTCGGTGATGATTTACACACGAAGAAAATTTCAGACTTATAATTGAAAATGCTTTTGATTAATTCTGTATCTGGGAATGTTGAATATTGTTTTCCAGTAGCAGCGACACAGAGTCAGAGCTCCAGCAAGAGAATTTTCACCTAAGGCAGCGCCATAAGAAGCACGCTGAAGAGCTCAGGAATGCAATTTCAAGAATCAACGAATTAGAAGATAGGAGCATTGTACTCGAAGTAAAGGACTTTAGACTTTGGAATTATGACTGTGGATAATTGCTTTATAGAGCTACAAACTTTATTCCTAGGAAACAATTCGACAATTACAAGACCGAGAATCACAAATTACTTTCCGGTACGAGAAACAAAAGGAAGAGTTCAAGCAAGAGATTGAAGAGCAGTGCAATGAACTGGAGGCAACAAAGGAAGAATTACAGGACAAGATCTCACGTCTCCATCGGCTGGACAAAGAAATCAAAGATTTAACAGATGAAAGGGACGGGCTACAGGCTGAAGTAAGGTCAACAAAAGTTTACCATTTTAATTTCCTACAAAAACACATTACACAATTGACAATTCCAAAAAGAAACTGGTGGGAAATGCGACGCAGTCGCCGCCACTCTTTCGTAAATTTTGTGGAAAACGATACCCTACGACAATCGATCTTGCTTCCGCTTTCCTTATTATGTGAATTTTGCGTGTGATTTTGGAAGCGTACGCTAATTAATAATTTAATTTAAATTCAAGTTTGGCAAAGCCGTGGAAGAGATTCAATGGTATCTTAGTCACACAAGTAATTTAAAACGAGAGCTCCGAAGCATCCAAGACGCAAGAGATCGTCAAGCTATTGCCGACTCCATCAAAATGGCCAGAGCCGAAGAAGATTTGACCGCTGCCTCCCTGCAAGTGTCCCAGCTTAGAATAAAGTATGAGGTAGTAACCAAATCTTTGAGTTTCCAAGCAATTCCTGGCTGTGCGCCGGGCGGAACAGCGTTGCAAATATCACAAACCGTTGAAATCTTATGTTGAAAGAGTTGGATATTTTTAGAAATTGGAACATGAAAAGAATGAGCTCGAGTCTATTCTAAAGACTGAACATGTTACAGACCCACGCCAAGGCATTTTCTGCGATTACGATGTACGGAACATAAAAAGTCTTTAACAGCATTAAGTGTGCAATTTAAAATCTAATTATTGGAATTCTAGACCAATCATATTATAGTAATGGAGCAGAATGAGCAACCGTTTCAACCAATCCCTCCAGGGACCTCATTGTTTGACGAAATCCAGTCAAGTATAGTAAGTATTTACTAATTAAAACGAACATTTAAGTGTTAAAACTATAATTATTTTAAAGAATCGGTCACAGGAAAGCTCAACCGATGACAAAGCGACACAAACTGAACCTACGACTACCAGCCAGGTAATGATATGCTAAAATGATAGTGTTTCGACCCAATTGGAGATTTAGAACAAAAATAATTTGGAAAAAAGTTGCTCTTTATTTTTTTAATGAGCGTTGATTAATTTTCTTGAAACCCAAATTAGTTAATTCATAGTTACAACAGAATCTCCAAATTCCCCAGCCATTCAGTCAAATGTCAACCACGGAAAATTCGAATTTCAATTTCATCCCAGATTCTGCAGAAAATGGTCAACCCTAAAAGTCAGATCTGAGAAATCAAAACCCCGGGTGAAACTCAGACCCTGGTGCGGCAAAAGTGAAGACATTTCTATTTCTAAAATTCACTAGTAATGTGAAAATCACATTTCCGGGTTAGTATGTCACTAGAAGCACTTTGATGAAATTTTGCAGGAAGTGCGCATTCATTGTAATCATTGTATTCATTTTTTTTATTAGATTACACTCGGTCAATTGAGTTTGACAAAACGTTATTTGGTGCTTTACTTAAATCTAGGCGAACATGTTTTCATCTATTTACCCGGGGAAGTGATTTTAACATAGAATTTTTAGGCTTTTAGCCACATTTACCATATGGAAGTGTTCACCGGTGTTATTTTGGCATACCTATGGCGTATGGTAGGCTTCTTTCTGTGACTTGGCTTCTAATAACAGAAACATTGCGGTGATTAAAGCTTCTGACCTTCTGTTTAACCGGGTATGACATTGGACACAAAAATACTTATTACCCCCAGGTATGCTTTGTCAGTTCCGATAGTGAAAAATTTTATATGAGATTGACCCAGAAATGTGATTTTCACATACTACTGAAATTCAACAATGTCCTAAACTTTTGCCGCACCCGGCGTCCCTGAGTTTTGATTTTACAGATCGTTAGATCTGAGGAATAGGGTTGTCCAAGTTAGTCCCAAAATAGGCAACACAGGAAGTGAAGGTTGCAAAAATTAAATCTCAAGTTTAACTGTCCAAATTACCATAATTACTAAATCCCCGGGACCACGTCGTTACTGCTTAGAGCTGGAATTGCAGGTATAAACGTATACTAGACTTGTCATACTCCATTTTATTCATTTTCGTCATTTATTTAAAATTAAGTCCTTCCTTGGTAAAGTAAAGTAATAAAGTTAGTTTATATCAACAAAGGTGCGCCTGATTTCCTGTGACATTGGTATCAACCGGAAATACCGTTGTGACTGTTATATGTTATATTGTTTTTTTTATAGATTGAAAATGAACAGAATACTTCCCTGGACGAAGGGGCTCTGAAAGAAAAGAATCAAGTAAAGCAGGGTGATATCTTGGAGGAAGTAAGGGTTGACTTGCAACGGTGCTTTAAACGCTGAATTTTAGTTAACATAATTTGCCAAACAGCTACCTCACATTACGCTTGGCTTGGTTTTTCTAACAAAAACACAGCTGTGTGAGAAACGCAGTGACGAGCTATGAATAGCTTTGAAAGTTTTGTAATGACATTTTGAATCGGGTTCACCAGATCACAGATCCCGAAGCTGTTTTTAGATTTTCCAGTCTTTTATTTAACAGAATGTATACCGCTTTTGACGCAATCTCCTCGCCTTACCTTAATAGATTCGTTAATAATGGTCTGAATTGTACACTTAGGAATCTTCATCGTTGAGTTGGAAGATGCTGCAGCCGATAGATCATCGACATGGGGCGATTTCCATGGGGGTAATACCCGACAAAGACCATGAACACATGTTACAGTGAGTTCATACTACCCTGCCCTGGAGTAATGAAAGTGCTTTTTAACATTCTTAAATAATCTGTAGATATGCCTACGATGTTCCACTCCGATCTTGCAACGTAGAGGCAGCTATTTTGTCTCGCCGAGAATGGAGAACCTTACATCAAGATTTGGACCAAGTAGACATGGATAGGTTTAAGAAAAGCATTGGCCAAGAAGAGGAAACTGAGGACTCTGGGCCTTATAGAACGATCACAAAGACTGACGACTTGGACGAGCTAGCCGAGACATACAGTGCTCAGTTTCCATTCTTGGCAGAAAGCCTCTTCGAACATTTGAACATCTCCACACTTCCTGCTATGTAAGGTCTAGGATTAGTTTAATACACTGTTCTAATCTAACTAAAGCTTTATCCGTTTGGAATGTAGCGGACTGGACCATTTGCCTCAGTTGAAGGTAAGGGTTGTAAAAGTAATTTACATGGGATGTACACCAACTAATTAATTTTAATTAATTTCAGCAAAGATTCCAGGAGTTATCCACAGCTTTTCGAGTGGAGCATCAGCTACTCCCTACACGCTGTGAAATAGAAGAACGTAAACATAGTAATGCTCAAGCCCAATGTTCTCAGCTAGCAGTGACGATGAAGCGCAGCTTAAAAGTACGTAAAACAAAGTTCTACTTCTAAATTCAGCTCTAATTTCATCTTCTTGGTAGAATATGGGATCTCAAAAAATGCCAGGTGAAGTACGTGAAGTTTTGAACTGCCTACAAAGTTTAACTTCTTCTTTGGAGAACGTGCAGAAGGAAGTCGATGACTCTGCTCAGGTAATTTATACCTGGTAATTGCTTTCAACTCCATTAATGCTCTGATTAATCTCCATCAGCGACTTGGGCGACTGGATATCACAAAACGCGTGTTTAAGATGATCGAAGTTATGGTCTTATACGTTCGGATTCTGAGAACAATTTGCAGTACTTTGGATCAAGAGCGTAACCAAGCAAAGTAATTTCTATTTCCCTGAGTTTACTAAGTAAATCTAAGTAAATCGTTATTCTGGATTTCATTTCAGGTCATTACTCGCCAAGAACGGGATACCCTTTCCTATTGAGATGATAAGAGGCTCTCGAAAGACACGCAGCTTCAACAATAATGATGAGGTATAAATTAATTGCTTAAAAACAACTGCTTTCTTAAGGCATCTGTTTTCACTTGGAGTGATGGCTTATTAGAGGTTAATTTTAATTACAAGCAGCGTTTTCTGATGAATTATTGCAACCAAATACGACGTAAGTTCAGTAAATTCGCCAAAGTCCAATCTCCAGAACCACAATAAAATAATGCACCTGCGCTACCGAAAAATTCTAAAAGTGAAAATTGGGTGACTTAATTACAACATATTTTTTGTTTTGTAGGATAATGTCCGTTACAATAGCCGATACAATAAACCGATACAAAATGGGTAAACTTAATCACGACTTTATTTTTCTATTTTGACGAGATTCGAGATTTTCTTTTTTTGATTTAAGACCAATACGTTCTGACAATCGTGATAGAGTTCATGAACCACTACTTCGGGAAACTCAAGGACTCCTGTCTCAAAATCAAGACAAAAGCTTCATCCGGTAAACTCATTCTTCCTTATCTTTGAAGTATAACTGAACTCATTTCAACTTTTGTTCCCTTTAATACAACAGTTCCACCCAAGGATGGTTTGAGGAGGTTCGCCGAGAATTTCATTGGCCGTGGAACTCGGAACGCACTTGGAATGGAATTCGCAAAGCTTTTGGAATCGTGTTGATGTTTTTCGGAACGCTGTTGATAATTCTTACTTTGATACCGTCCTGTGCTAACAAATTCAACATCCTAAATTCAGCAACTGAGTTCCCTCACTATCTTCATAATGAGCTTTGAACTCAAAATCTGATTGCCAAAACTCAAGACTTGTATCGTCCAACGCATAATTCTCCATTACCAACAAACGTCAGTAGGTGAATAAAATTGAGCTATTCTCGGACATTCCATCATTCACACCATCAAAATTCATTAATGGAATCCTAATCTATCGGCTACATGGGTCAAGGTTATTAGGCACATAATAATATTGTTCCTCCTTCCTTAAATACCCTAAACATCCTACTTGTTCAACCCCCCACATGAATTTTTACTAGAAATTAGTAATTGAATTGTAAAGTGGGATTGGGTACAATTTCTTAAGAATAGGTTGGGTAGAAATGCATATTTATAAGGAATCGACGTAGTTAATGAATGACTTTTTGTGGCACTGACATTTTTAAAATGGAAACTTGTTTCATAAGCGTATGAAGTTTCAACCATAGCAAAGATGCCCACACCCTACAGGACACTCCTTGTGCTCCCTGAACCACCATCGGAGATGCGCGTCGTGACCTCCATGACCACACCCTTGACACCAAGACATGAGACCCGTAACCGTTTGACAGCAAATACCACACCTCGTAACTGCCTTTTTACACCTAGAAAACAAAAGAATGTAAAACCCCCAAAGCTCCTTTGCTACAAATGAGGGTTCGATTTTCACAGAAGCCCGTGTTACGGACTTACTTTTCGCAAAAGTTTCCTGATCTGCTCCTTAAAGACTTTCCGCAGATACCACAAGCGATGAGATAGGCTGTACTCTCCTGAGAAAGGTGCCCAATAAGTTGATCGCTTAGCTTGATAACCTAAATATCCGATCTATACGTGAGTATTTGAAGGATAGAATTTGAAGGAAAGTGAATTTACCAAAGCAGATTGTGCGTAGAGTCTATGCCTTTGGAGAAGCTCCACGTACATCAAACACCACGCCTCTAATTTTCTCACAGGAATTTCCAACTGACATATTGGCTGGAGTACTAGCCATACAGACACAGCAGTTTGTACATCACCTGAAATCCAAAACAAACTCAGTTCCATCTCCCCAGAAAGGCGTCATGCACACACCTTTGTTGGCATGGTGTAAGAGCATTTTGATGAGCGGAGCTGTAAAGTCAAAGTCCGGAGGTGGTTCCATATGTGTGATTCTTAGCTGACTTGTTCTGTTTTCAATGGCAACTGTTTCCAGTGGCTCCTCCATTTCTCTGGGAGAACAATCTTCAAGGTGAATTGGTGGCGATGAACCTTCTCGGATTTCATGGCGAGGTTGAAATGCTTCTGCAGGGAGGACTTGATAATCCTAGAGTCAATAATAGCAAAAAAAGTTTAGTTGAGGTGTCCTACAGCCACCGAATCGAACCACTTTACCTGTTGTACATCGTAGTTGAAATCGTAAGTGGGTCCCGGTGGCATGAATAGATTTTGGTTCATGTGGAGCCCTGATGCGATCTCTGCCAGCAAGTCCTGCTTCTCCGTTTCGGAACTAGAATTATTGGGGTCATCGTCAGAGTCGTGGGCATCGTCCTGGTCTTCTTTCGGTGGCGTCGAGACTTCCGTCATCTTGGTCACCTCTTGCTGCGTCTCTTCTGCATTTAAGATTTGGCAGAGGACTTTGCTCACTTCCCATACAAGGGAAGCCTAAACAAAAAAACAAGGTCCAATTAATACCCCATTCTGCAGTCAGCTAATGATAAAAACATTGATTTGTCAAAGGTCATCGCACTTTTAATGGTCACTGGCTCGTCCAAGCCCAGCCATGTTAGCACGGGAAAAGTTATAAAGTGGAAAGGCAAAGAAGGGGGAGGGTGACTCAGAGACCGACCCATTTTCATTTCGCCAGAAATTATTTTATGAGTAAATATAATAATAGCCTTTGACCTCTTCGTTTGTCGTCTACACTGCTAAGATGGCTCATCGAGAAGACTTTCAAGAGCAAATTCAGCAAGACTGGGCCAACAGGGAGCACATTGAAGTGTATACGGGATCCATCAAACGAATTGCTGACTTTCTCAATTCATTTGGTAAGCTAAGGTGACCTTGTTATGTCATCTGCTGCAAAAGGTTAACCCTGCCTAATTCCATGGTATTGTGAATTCCCACAGATCTAAGCTGTCGATCTAGACTCGCTACACTCAATGAAAGACTTACATCGCTCGAAAGGAAGATTGAATATTTGGAAGCATGGGTAAGAGAGCCTGCCCTAATCAAAGTGTTGCTTGATTAACTAATTCTTCATTACGTTCCAGATAAGCAAAGGAGAGACACTACCGTAGCCCCATGGATCCAACTCCAATGATGGGTTAACGTGTATCCTGAAGGCATGAGACCGTAGTACACGATATATATGAACTGGTTCCTTCCTTGCTTTCTACATTAACATTTTCTAATGGAATTCCCCTAGCTATAAGACAGTTATCGCTAAGCATGTTGCTAATTTTCACTTTTCCTATTTCCACTACATACTTGCAATGCATATTACTAAATTGATATAAAATGGATGATTTGAATATAATTTACCTGTGGATTGTTCAACTTTAGTGCTATTTCGGCGTTTTTCTCACACATCTCTGGGGCACTCTTTCCATTGAGGATGTATCTCTTGGCACACTCTACACTGAAGGGGTCTTTCATTACTTTTGTTTGGAAGGTGAAGAAATTGCTCTGAGCCAAGTGGAAGTAATCGTCAAGTGGAGCAGCCGTTTTCCTGAAATTCAGAAGGAAATTAAAATAAAGTTATGCGGAAGGGATACAAAAATCTTACTTGAAGATTTGGAACTTTGTCATTCCATCTGCCTGGTGTGATGTGACAGCCTGTGCATGGGAAATCTCACCTCGTCGAACGTTCAGACCAAGGGCCTGTGGAATTGCTTTTGAGCCTGGGCGCATGGCGTCCTTGAACATGTTTTGCCAAACCATGCAGTCCTGTTTACACCATATTTATGATCAATGGTGTGCAATTAAGTTAATACGGGGAACTTGATAAGATAAGAGATACCTTGGACGTGGACAAGAAAATATGAGGACTGTTCCTCCAGGCAATTCCGGTGGCCACGTCTCTAACGAGTTCACAAAGTTAAGTTAGTGTATTTAGTGACTAAAGTTATGCACATGACTCACTTGTGCTTCTCAAATGTTGCAAATGGCACAAACGGTCGTCTGTAATCCCACACGCAAACAGAAGAGTCTACAACAAGTGATGTACTTCCAATGTGATTATTTCTCTGAGGACGCCACTTGATTTTCCCTATCGGAGCCACGGTCTGAATAGTATGGTCTAAGGTTGCCACACTGAAATTTAAACAATGAGATCATTAGAGAATAAGTGTTTTTTGAATGTAACTTAAATGCTTACGTGCTGATTGTCCAGATTTTGATAGCCCGATCCCGGCCGCCAGTAGCAAGGACGGAGGAGTATTCTGGATGCCAGTCACAACCTGTGCTCAAGGTGGACAATCAATTGAGGTGGATGCTACTGATGAGACCAACTCCTTACTGAAAACAGGTCCATTATGGGCAGTAAACGTGAGGAACGGTCTTTCTCCACCTTTCCGTAAGTCCCATATCTGTACTGATCCATTTTCACTCACCGACGTGAACGAAAAACTGTTCTTAGGAACAAATTGGATGTCTCGAACGCTCTCGGAGTTACTAAAAACCAGTATTCAACATGAATTATAGAACCTAAAGATAAATTAAATCTTCATACCACTTGAAGGTGAGCTTTGCTTCGTTTATTCGGATGTCGAAGCATTTCACAGTCCCGTCTTGGCTCCCAGATAGAAGGACTGAGGAATCTGTTGGGTGGAAGAGAACCTACGGTTGAAGCGGACAGAATCGTATAGAAAAAATGTCAAATACATTGGACTCTGATGACTGCGCCTATTTAATAATTATGGCAATGACTATCAGAGCTGCTAATAGCCTCTGCCTTCTCTTTACCTTATGGACTGTTCTTTGGTGGTCCATGAAGACATGTTCCTGCTTTGCCCTTGTGAGCTTGGACAAGTTCCACAGTACCACTGCCCCATTCGTTGCTCCTGTCGCAATGAGGTTTTCATCCGACGTACTCCATACCACATCGTTGCAAGAGTAATTGAGATTAAGGTTCTTGCCAACACGCAGATTCACTTTTTCAATAAATCCATCGTCATCAACTCCCAGGATTTTGAAGACTAGACAAAAATCAACATGATTACATGATTACAAGTCAATAAATGTTTGAATACCGTTTCTTCCTGCAACGACAACATGCGCGCAGTCCTTGGACAAAGCTAAGGCATTGGCAGGGCCATCCCCAAGGTTGAAACTGGAAGACTTGGGGAGCCCTAGGAAGGGTCCATCTTTCTGCATTGGAATCAGCTGGATTACTGTAAACTGTAAACAGTATCATGGATTATTTGTTGTTACGATACGATGACATGAATATACACTGACCTGTGGCAGTGACAATTGACAATGACAAGGGATGTCAATTCTTCACCAATTAGCCTGCAGTACTTCCAGTGCTATACACGGATACTTGGATAATGGCATACGTGTTTTAGCTAGAGCATGTCCCTCTGTTAATCAGTTTCCCTAGTTTACCTTATTTGTAGTTAATTGATGTTAATTTTGTCATCAATTCCAACTAAACTATTTACGTGTGTACATGATTTACCACGCAAAAGAAGCCTCTTCACAAGTCTCATCTGGAGAGCGGCTTCTTCACAGGAGCTCAAAAAGTCAGAAAAAATTCAGTAAAAGTTCGCCCACTTTTATTTGGTCATTTGAGGTCAGTGTCTCTTCCGAATGAAGGTCAAGATAACCCTAATCCACATGAATCAACTCTAGTCGAAGGACATAGAAGGTCACACTAAGATTAAAACCAATTACAGCATCCAAAAAGGAACTTCTCAAGGGTACCCTTCATAATAAGGTAATCCCCAAACCTAAACTAGTTACCAACTAAACTACTACTAGGAACTAAATGATTAACTTGTCTTTGGATTTGTAGGTTATCTCTTTATTTATACATAAGGAGAAACATCTCTGTAACTAAACCGCAACCATTTGATCGAATTGCGTAAGGAATAAAATGAAACAACTCTTATGATTCCTGGTTGTTTTAATTTGTTTTGAATAATTACTGTTTTTAGAAAATAAAATTCCCTGAGCGTATAAGCATGGCTGCTAAACATTGCCCAGGATGTCAGAAACAGGTATTGATTCTCAATCTACATTATATTCTACCTATGTGATTTGTGTGTCATGTGTTCCAGTGACTGATGAGTTCATTTGTAATTTGATTAGGTTCCGGTAGCTTGCAAGAAGTGCATATGCGGTCATTCTTTCTTCACTGCTAGACGCCCTGCTAAAGGAAAAAAGGACGATAGTCAGAAAAAAGAAAAAGTTCTGTGCAACAGTTCAGCAGCAAAGGCCCCTCCTCCTCCTCCTCCACCTCTGCAACAGGCCGACGATGACAGTGAAGATATCCCGCTAACTACGCTTCGACAGTTGAAGCAGGAGGAAGCGGACCTTCCCCGTCGTCGGACAGGGCGTGTGCAAAGGGAGAAGCCGAACTTTTACGACGCACTCGAATATGACAATCAAATGAGAAAAGTAAGATAGTCTGGTATTTACTCTCCTGTCACAATGTTGTCAATTACTATATTATAATTCACAGAAAATACGATTGCTCAAAGGGAAAGGGAAAGGGGAGGAGGCTGCTGCTACTAAGGAAAGCGAGACACCTTCCTTTGAAGAAACTCCGCACAATGAACTGAAGTCTGAGCCGGATCCTCAGCCAAAGAAGCGGAGAGGCCGTCCCCCTCGGCTCACTGCAAAGAAAGTTGGGAACGTAGTTCCCAGCCCGGTACCAGTTCCGCTGAACACGAAGGTCAAGGCACCTAAGGAAGTGAACGGCGGTCCTGTGGAGACTCACGAGGATATTATGAAAGGCGTCAATCCGGAAACCCTCCGCCAGTACAATATTGTTCTTGAGGATATCAATCGAAAGTGGGTGAACATCAGTTGGCGGAGTTGAACCACGCATGAAACCAAAGATTACTAAATGTAAGTTAAAGTTACGAGTCCAATTAATTAATCGCAGAAGAGCCTTTATTTTCGTAAGAATGGCTTATTACGAATCTCCCTTGGATCCCTCACAACATACGACTGAGATTATAATGAATAGTAAAAGAAGGAAATCAATTCTTCCAAAGTTCCATTGTATATTGATAAGTTTATTTGAGGTCATGGGTCATCCCTTGTGCCCATGACTGATTGGAAAGAGGGAAACGACAGAAGAAAGAATGCAAAAACCACTGGTGTCCACAGTGCCTCCCTGATGTCACTTTCGGTTTATTTTATGTCCACGGGTGACTGGTGGAGTGGCAACAGGGTGGCTGTGGGAATGGAGAAACCTTCCACCTCCACCTCCCATCAGCCAGAAAAGAAGAACGGAATATTTTCCCCATTCCCTTTCATTCCTGGAATTTATTTTATTCTGTCACGACGGAGATCCTCGCCAGTGCTTTTTAACAACCTTTCAACGCAGTCTCAAGGTAAGGGTACACGTGTCAAGGGTCAATGAGCAGGTCGTAGAGGTCTTTCGGGTGGTGACAGAGCAGTAGCTTATTACATGGACAAGGGCCAGCAGCTGATACGCAGGGACATACTTACCTTATGTAAACCTTAGGGTCTAACCTAATCTAACAGTCTGTAATAGATGACAAGGACAATGTCAATCGTCCTTAACCCTAGTTCCAGTCATGTCACTCTGGCTGGTGTCATTTACATCAGGCAGGAGCAGAGCATTTCGATTTCATTAGTTATTCTGTTCAGAACGCTGGTTGAATCGTAGTAGGTCATTTGAGGTCAACATAGCCTTTAGACTTAATAACAATGACAAGTCTTGGGTGTATCCAAACGTAATGTAAGAAATGTGAAGGCTCTTTGGCTGATTTAGCTGAAATGTCAAATATCTTGGGAGTATCGATAATTCCAAACTCCAATTAAAAATTAGATTAGCTTTTAATAGACACATTGTATTGATTTTAGTAATTTTTTTGCTCGATTTGAAAGTTTCATTGAGAATTTTGAGTCCCGGAAATGGGGGGAAACATTTTTCTATGAATTTAAAAAAAAGTGTGAAAAATTAGCAGTATGGGGGGAAATGCATACAAGGCGAGGGTATGAACTTCACATGATTTATTTTTTTATAAAATAATTTAATCACTATTTTGGAATACTAATTTATAGTTTTAAATTGTACACATTTTAAAATTTTTTGTCAAAAATAGAGAATCGATGTTCATTAGTATTTTCACCCTAGATAGGAATGGGTTTTCTAGGTGAACAATTATGACAAGGGCCATGGTCATTCTTGACCTCTCGAGTACACATTTTTACACTATAAAAATCTCAATTATTAAGTAGCGGAAGCTACTTTATGCATTTGTCCTGTCTGTCGTCTGTCTGTCGTCTGTCTGTCTGTCGTCCTTCAATAACTCAGGAACTACTGGACAGATTTCAAATCTGTTTTCAGTTATGAGTTCCCCATGGTCCCAATATGGAAATG
>VNWY01001538.1:0-14173 GCA_009869845.1 Pseudachorutes palmiensis | reverse complement strand
AAATTGCAATTCCAAAGTTCCAAACTTGTCATTCTTTGTGGATATACTCCTCCAACTGTGGATGATGAAAATTAAATTCTGCTGCACGGCATGAGTTGCAAAATTTTTCAAACAACACCCAGAAGAGGCAGCAGTTATTATTTACTGTTCTGTTGTAAGTATTTAGAAGCATTCATAGTTAGTCATTGTTGCAGCAGATATACAGATATCTGCTTCCACTCTACATATGCGAAAGAGTGCAGTAATAATTACGCAATAAGAAGCTGCTAATAGCGACTACCGATGTCAAAGAAACCTTAGGTTCCAGCTTTAAACTGACGCGACAGCTTCAGCATTAGGAGGCAGTTGTTCCATCTCAAGTTGCGTAGGTTCCCTTTGAGAAGGTTGCATTTGCTGTGGTGTTATCGAAGCGCATGGGCGACGCCTGTTCCGTCTACCTGCAATTTGAATTTAATTGGAAGAGTTATACCTGTAGGAAGAGCTGTTTTATTCAAACTCACGCAAAATGACTGCGCAACTGCAACAGCAAGAGTACAAACTGATGCCTATGCTCGTAAACGACAGAATCAGGGAGAGTAACACTGCAAATTCTTGATCATACATCCATTCCATCGCAGCTCCTTGATACAAATTGTAAGAAATTATTAAATATAATTATTATCCATGTAACTAACCCCATTTTGTATTGTCCTGTGAGTTGCTCGTCGCATTTGAGAATCCTGTCTCGGATGTTTCATTTGTTGTATAAATGACTGTGTGCATCTCAACCTCGGGTTGCGCCATTTGACTATGGATTCCTGTTGTTGCTTCCTCGCCTAAAATTGCAACATTACATTAGAAACTTGGCTGGGTGGCAAGGTTCAGGCGTCGGGACCTTGTTGACCTTCAAATTGTGCTGTGGGTGATGTAGTGAGTGGTTTTCCACCTAAAAGGCCACCCTCCCACCTGAAAAGGAAGACATTAAATTCCATCTGCAGTAACTCCTTTCACTCACATCGGTCCAGGATATGCATGGACGCCTGGATTTCTTGAATCTGTAATGGGACTATCGTTTACCATTGGTAATTGAATTCCGGTTCCTTTTTCCTCGCCTAAAATTCCAAGTGTCATTAGAGACTTGAGTGAGTTGGATCATTGTGTCATCACCTTTATTACTGTTGTGCGATTCGGCTTGTGCTGATGTGGGTGGTGCTGTGGGTGGCTTTCCCCTCAGCAGGCCCAGCCTCCCATCTGAATAGAAAGTGGGCATTGAGTTCAATCAACAGTAACTGCTTTCACTCACATTGGTCCAGGAAATGCATGGACTGTTTGGAGGCATTGATTCTCCAACAAGACCACGGTTCACCGTTGGAACTTGAATTCCAGTATCCTTTTTCTCGCCTAAAATTCCAACTGTTATTAGAAACTTATGTGACTTGGATCATTGTGCCATTACCTTCAGGAAGTTGTTGCAAATAGCGTGGTAGGGATGTAGGTGGTTGAATTTTGGTTGTCGATTTCCCATTGCCGTCATTGCTAAGTGTCGTGGAAGGGATTCTGCCAGTTTCTGGCCGTGCAATAATTGTCGTAGGAGAAAGAATGTCGTCCGCCATCCTACAAGATTCCACATTGAATGCAGTTAGGACATATCCGTGGTAGTCTGAGCGTGAGTAAGCGAAACATCCAGGATGGTCAAAGTCGAGCGAGAAATAGCAATCTGTATCTTCAATGCAGTTCAAGCATGTAGATTGTTCCTCGCAAGGTGTAGTACCCACGGCGTGTTGCACTAACAACAGCAGAATAAAGTAACGCAGCATTGTTATTAGTTTGAAGTTAGGGCTCTGGGGTTGAACTGATTCGAATTAGTGATTGACTCATTCTCGATTTAACAGAAGCGTGATGTTTTAATAAACAGTTAGTGTGGCGAAATGCTGCGTAAGGGAAAGTGAGGAAAGAGAGCTATTGCATAATGAGCTGGTCCTTTTCCGTACCTTTGTTTCAGCATGTAAGTTCTTTTGACAAAAAAGAAACTGGAGACGTGTGATGACACACATCTCCAGTGCGTCTTTTGCACAGGATGAAAAAAATATCCGAGCGAGTCAACTTTTTGCTTGACATCCGTGAATGCCTCCGCTTCTGAAGCTTCAAGTTGGATGGGAAGGGTCCCTGTCGTACAAATGTCAAGGATGGTTTTGTAGGCCATGCTGAAATTTAGCGCCACCATGTGATACTCAGTTATTTCAGTTTCCGTGACCGATTTGCTATTCTTCATGGTAAATCCCAGCCGCAATAGTTTTGTGAAGGCAGTTCCCAACAAATCCGTACCGGCTTTCTCCAGTCCTTGGAGTTCAATTGATCCCACGGATTCTTTGTTCCTGCTTTCTCCGTCAGAGGGTAGGTTTTTTGCATACTCGCTCAGCCCAATCAAATGGTTATTCACATTCTGAAGCAAAGGACTTTGACTTGTAAATGTCCAACTCCTCCACCTCAGAGACATCACTTTAAAATATACGTCAACCTGTTTACCCCCACCAGCGACACCGGAGGAGATTGCAAGCATGTTGACCATGGCAAAGAAACAAAAACCACAGCCTCCATTGACACTGGAATTGAAAATTCATTGTTTAAGTGTCAGTGATGATAATCGGAATACAACGCAGAGAGTCAGTTAAATGAGTGAACCCTCAACAGTGACAAGTTTGCTCATTACACTTAACTGAGTTTTTAATTAAATTGTTAGCGCTCCTTACCGCTTTCCGTGCATCCTCACCGTTCCTAAAATGGAAGCAGACTGAGACATGCAGGAAGGAGGAAGTGAAAGTGTATTAGAAAATCGGGATTAAGGCATCCCCATGGGATTAAAGATTGGAATGAAACTAGTCGGAATTTGGCGCTGCCAATCAAACAAATCAAACCAAGTTAATGATCACTGAACCCGTCTGCTCAAATGTTTATAATCCCCGGATTCAAGACGGAAACACTCAGTGTCTTCCGGAATTGCAGCCACAAATTCTCATCGGTATCAGCTAATAAGCAGCTCCGGCCACGGTAGAGATAAATCAAGATCTTATCCAAATACCTGTTATTAGTAACATAATTTCAGTAAGTTTACCGCTTTATTAGGTTCACCATGAACGAGACAGTTATTATCAGCGTCAACCGCACTAGTGTTCATGAGTGCGTACTGGAAGAAGTAAATTATTCTGACGGCACGTCAATGACGTATATCCTTCGACCTGAAGCCGAACCGGATGTGACAATGCCAGCTTTCCCAACACTGCCTTCAACGTTATCAGACGTGGTTGATAAATTGTCAATTGCTAACGTCTCGATTCACGACGTGAAGGAAGGCATTAAAAGCTCAATTGGAATTACGGAAACGGCTGCTATCATTTGCATGGCACTTTTTGCTCTGGGAATTGTTGCCGTGGCAATAATCATGCGCAGGAAGAAAAGGATGCGCCAAGTAACTGTCATCAATAACAACGGTGTTACTGATTCAAGAGATAACAGACCTGCTGCAGAATAACAAATTACTATGAGGTGACATTGACGTAGTTGATTGTAGTGAAAAAATAAAAGTAGCCGGAATTAAAGCGACATGTAAATTAAATATTCGGATGCCCAGTAACCTGAAGAATGAAAGCCGTGGAATTTATTAAGAAATGCAGGGAGCTATAGTTACCTTGCTAATTAGATTTGCACTGGAATTTCATAAAAGGCAAGTAATACGTCTGAAATGTGAGGTGATGGAACTGTGTTGAGTTGTAATGCAGATGGAGAGAAGCATGAATCAGATTTTTATGACGAAGACTCGACAGAAATGTCTCTTTCGCTTCATAATTTCTCCACTAATTGGACTAGAGAAAAGAATCTAAACCAGGCGTAAAAAGTCCCTTGGGAGGTGGTTCAGTTTGTCGCCAGCGCATTCCACGAATGGGATGGCAATGCTCGACGCGTGGAAGCTATAAAGTGGATTTGGGGAGAAGCCATTTTCCGAAGGGATTGAATTGCGAATTTAATCTCTTCGAAGATAGTCATTCAGTTGTGGAATTGATTCTGATTAGAAACGTCATGGGTTCTAACTCGTCAAAGACCCAACGGAAAGAGGAGAGTGAAGCTGGACGCATGGAGTTGCTATTGGAAACAATTGCTGAATTACCTGGACATGAATCCGGATTTGACTTGCTGACATTGATGTCAACTGGCTTCTGGCTGGAGGTGGCTAAAAAAAAAGTGAAGTCGAAATTGAAGTCCAAGCATAGGAAAGCGGCTTTAGCCGTGTATGAGCTGCAAGGTGACCCAGATCTGCTCAAACGGATTTGTGACATTCTTCGTGGCAAAGGGTATGGCCCGAACCTGAAGGCTTATGTGGAGAAAGTGCATGAGCAACTGACGCAACGTCGACGACCTCAACCAAAGCTCAATATCCAAGGTACTAAGATTTGATTAGTCTAATAAAAACGATAGAGCCGAATATTACGAATATTCTGGAATGTTAGGGACATTCTGTTTATGGTTTATCCGAGTCAATTTGGCTGTGCAACGCAAAATGAGCCATTCAGGCAAACAGTAGTCGATTGATCCAGTCACGATGCTAGAGTATACGTAGGGTCCTCTATCGGATTTTGCTGTACTGTGGAAAATAATGCTGTCCATTGCGACAACTTGAATGGGAATCCTGCGACCATTCCATTTTATCTCCTTCAATTAATATTGGACAACTGCTGACATTCATTCTACTCTATCTATTAATTCTGTTCATCATATTGTGACTGAAACACACGAGAATTTGTCAGGTGTTTGTAAATTGTTGTAATATACCTGCAGATTTCACCGGGTTACATGCTGGCCAGGGTGAAAGCGGAAGGTCTCGATCTGAGCTTGAGGCTGAAGGTGAGTTATGCTCGTCTGGTAAAATGAGGCTATGTCACTTTATGAAAAATTACAGGCTCCACTCATTCTTCCGAGAATGGCAAAGGAGACGACTTCACTGGTCTTCCTCCAGGTCAAGTAACTGGATTAGATGCTGGCAAGGGTGAAAGCGGAAGGTCTCGATCTGAGCTTGAGGCTGAAGGTGAGTATGCTCGTCTGGAAAAATGAGGCTATGTCACTTTATGCAAAATTACAGGCTCCACTCATTCTTCCGAGAATGACGAGAAAGGAGATGACACAGCAGCAAAAGAAACCTCAGGTGAGTTTGTGGTTAAAACAGGACCAAATTTGGATATCTAATTCTTCGAATTTATCTTAGAAGGAACTGCGGATTCGGATTGTGAGTCGGACTTTCTGGAGAAGGATGTTGACGATCTTATAGAAGATCCTGTCAGGCTATTGTCACTTGTTCAACAATTGAAGGATAACGCCTCAGCATTCACTCAAGATGAGCAAAGAATTATTAATCTAGCACACTCAACCTTGAGTGCAATCCAGTCATCCCTCGCTGCTGAAAACGTCGTAGAGGCTGGAAATGTTTCCGAATTGCAACCTCAATCTTACAATGTGACTGGACAACTTCGAGATAACGGTAGTAAGAATTTCCTTATGTTGCTGTCGGTGTTACAATTTTGCGCAGACGTAGCATCAACTGCAGTGGAACCAGAGTGCAATTCGATAACTGAAGGGCTTCATAACAGCTCCTTGTATGTTGACAATGCCTCCATTTCTACTGACGGATATGATGACGTGGACATGTGCTCCATGGTAGCAGCTATTTTGGGAATAATGTATCTGGTTGCTGCTGGAATTTTTAGTTGCATGGATTGGTTATGCCCAAGGAGTTCTGTCCGGCATGACATACGTGTAGAGCATAGGGATCCTGTCAACGCGTCCTTAGGTCGACGTGGACGTGAATTTCGTCGTTATATACGTATGAGACAATCTGACTCGATTGAGAGATCATTGTAAACCTACTGCGATACGAACTGCCAAAGTCGTAGTTCAATAAATTCGACTGCACACTACAACAACATCCACAGTTCCCATAAATTCAACTACGCTTTTTTTCCAGATCACAATGTAAACGAAGTATTGGCCAAAGCGACATGTGGTGAAGCGGAATCGAGCATTGCAAACCTTGTGCCACCACCATTGTGTGATAGGGCCAAGCTGGCTAGGAAGATAACCGCTGCACTCATCAAAACTGGGCTTGTGAGCTCCATGGAATATGGTCCGGACGGCAATGACTTAGCTACTGGCTGTGGAGAATCGGAGCTTGGCATGGAAAGTGGAACCAATGGTTACCCTTTGGGCAACACCATGGAGCGGGTAGTTAACGAAGTATGAGCAATTACGCAATTTCAGATTTAATAACTAAATACATGCCTGTGCGTAGAGTCTTCTGGAAACAAATGGTACAATTCTGACAATGGCTAATTCGGACAGCATCACGGAGCCACTGCCAGAAATTCCCAATAGTTATGACAAACATAAACAAGCAATTTCTAGACTATTAGCCACAGGTGCACAATCACTCACTGGAACACCAGTGGAGCTGGAGACTAAGGACTACTGGTTAAGCATAGTGAAACAAGAAACTGCCAAAAAAGGCAAAACAGCGTTGTCTTACGCAAAAACTTTATGCAGCAGTCAAGAAATTCCTTCGAACTTGAATTCTATATGTACCATCTTAAGGAGACGCGGTTTCGATGAAAAACTGATTACGGAATACACGGCTTCCATTCAACATAAGCGGCAGCAGAGAAAACTTAAAACAAAAGGAACTTTCTCCCAGGATTTGATAGCCCTTCGTGGTGACAGTGAAAATCCAGAGAACTTCGTTGTTGACACATCGGCGAGACCCATTTCTTCTCGTACAAGGGCGCAGCGGCTGCGATTGTGCGAAGGTAGGTAATAGATTCCATCACTACTCTTGGCAAGATTACCTGTAATTACCAGAAAACTGTGATTATGGAATCATTACGATCAAGGCGTTTCGTTTATTACCCATACGTATTTTCCCAATACGTATCCAATGCATCGCGCGGGACAGGTTGCCTGTGATTTCACGTTGCCACTCAGTTTAATACGGCTTCTTCGCAACCACGTCCACCATTTCCAGCGTAAATCTTATTCCACTTGCAAGGGAAAAGCTGGGTCAGGGTGAGTGGGTCATTATGACCTCATGCTCTGGCTCTAATCACCATTCCACGCCTAAGAGTGGGTCATATCCCCGAATACTGTTACACTCATCTGCAGTCCCTGTAAGTGTACATAGTCAAGTCACAGATAACAATGTAGTTCACCGTTGAACTTTGAACAGGTTAGCCTAAGGCGTCAAAAATTCAGTGACTAAATTAGTTACTCTCGAGAATTAAATAAGTCACTGCGTCTAGGTACACATGGCATGTCCTTGGAGGAAAATGTGGCCGTCCACATAATTGCTTACAACATTCGTAACCGTTACTTCCATTTTAGGTATAAAGGAAGAAACTGAAGAATTTATGGCCACAGATGGTAGTTCTAATGAAGAACAACAGGAAAGTGCTTCACAGGACAAAGGTAGAACAAAAGCTTCCGACGCATGCGTAGCAGTTGTTTAAATGATTATTTTGCTTCTGTTCCAAAGATGAGGATCCTGCAGGATCACAGCTTCAGCAAATACTTGAGACTGAAGTGGCTGAGTTGCTGGAGAACCCTGAGGAGTTAGTACGCCTGGTGGAAGAAATGCTAAGAAATGAGGATTGTTTCAGTGAATCTGAAATGGAAATAGTCAGAGCAGCTTATGCTGTTTTGAATGGGACAAGTGTAACTGAGGAAACGGGTGGCAAAATCGATTTTGCACCTCGACTTGTTGCCGATGATGAAGCAACACACGACCAGACAGGTGAAGACAACGGTAAAACTGTGCTGTACTAGAAATCCAAAGTTAGAACATAATAATTTCAGTGAGGAACGGTGCAGCTGAAATAAGTGGAGCTGTTATTGATACGTCTCATTTAGAACAACAAGAGAGGGATGAGTTGGCAATGAACATTACAATGTCACTTTTGGAAGCCGGGTTGATCTATTCAGTGGAATATGAGGAAGACGACAGGGGCGATGTTGCTGGAGAAATAGATCAGGTTCTTGAATCAAGTGTGAAGTCCCCCAGACCGATTCGCCGCCACACATCACCTAAAAGGTTCAGCCCAAGTGACACTGATTCCACGAAATACTGCTACTGTAATCGCCCATCCAAGGATAAAGATGGCAGCATGGTGTGCTGCTCGTACCAAATTTCCAATGACTGTAAATCGTGGTACCACTATGAAAACAAACCAAAGCCGTGCGTAAAGTTTTGTCCAACAACATTTCCGGAAGGAGTGCCGTGGGCGTGTCCCGAATGCCAAGAATTGGTGGTGTGTGACGATCAGAAAAGTGACGACGAGACGGCCTGCACAGCTTCTGACGACGATTTGGATGAGGACGCAGCTGTAAGGACAATTTAAAAATTATTCTGAACTAAACTTCGAAAATGCGTTGTAGATTCATGTTAAGGATGTGCTGCTCTCATCTAAAAACTCAGATGTCATTGATTACTCTAGTTCGGCATCTAACCTAGACGAGGACTCGGGCCCAGAAAGTGTTTTTTCACATGATGATGATGAAAGGGACCCAGTCCAGCTGGACGTTGGAAGTATTAGCGATAAACAAGAAGGAAGTAAAGATACAATTGACATCGGCGAGTGTGATGTCAGCGGAAGTGAGTCATCATCGTCCGAGGAGTGGTATGATGATAACGCGCCATCCCCCCCACGCACAAAAGAGCATATGCAAATGCTCTGGGAGATACAGAGCAACAGAATGATGAAGAATCTTGAAAGATTAAGACACGAAGGATTCGAAGACATTATAAAACCATTAGACGCAAGCAGAGACCAACGTGACGCAGCCATGCTGAATCTCCAAAGAGCAGTTGGTCTTGATAGTCGTTCAGATTCTACTAAAACAACCGAAGAATCGTCCTTACAACCAGCCACCGATGATGCAGAAACTGTGGCATCCCATCCACCCATCCATCAACAGAAACCCGTGTCACCTAAACTGGTAAAACGCTCTGGAGTTAGTTGTAGTAGTTTGATCTCTAATCTTTTAATAGGATGAGGAACCTGCGGAACACCCTAATACACCAGAGGGCGCCGATGATACAGACAAGCATTCAACACCAGCCTCCCCATCACTGCTGCAAAGACTTCTAGACATGTCCAAATCAGACGACGATGAGCCTTCCGACCATTCGTCTTCTAGTACCACTGACGAATCAAACAAAGATCAAAAGATTAATTCAGATGAAGATTCCGAAAAGATGGAGAGCAGTGGCAAATCAGGCAATGCAGATTTGGAGAGAAAACTACTATGCACAGTACTCGGAATCAAGGAAGACGAGTTGGAATACCAGCAACCTATGCAGTTTGACTTGTTGTTCTCTGCAAAGGAATGGGAGTTGTTTTATGACTACGATCTTGGTAGACTGGTGAAACTGATCTGGCCAGGACACATTAACGACAGATTCGCTGAAACTGTAGCGTGCTCTTTCACAGGAGTCACAGAACCTCGATACTTACGGCAATCAAAACTGGGTTACCTGGTGATTCGTGGAAAGTGCAGCGGCGATTGCAAAATGATATTCACCGGAACGGTTCGGGACAAGCCCGTCTTGAACAAACCTGTCACCATTGAATTCACCAGTAAGGGATTCTTCACGTTGTTAAATCAAAATACAGGCAGGCAACTGCGAGGTTACCAACGGGAGAAACTGAAAACCGTCTTGAAAAATTGTAGGGCATATTTAACCTATGCCCAAAACGTAATCCATACAAGTCGCCTCCGTTTGGCTCATGGAAATCGTGACTACTCAAGCAACGAAGTAGTCAGAAAAGCTCGCAGTGAAACCCGAAGAAAAGGGAGAAACCCCAACGTACACGTTGAGTTACTTGATCTTCTTGACCAGCTGAAAAGTAAGGTGGATGCCAAATCACAGTTATCCGGCTACATACAAGACATCGGCCCTCATCCGTTCAGGATCTACATGTACTCCAACAAGCAATTGCAGGCTTTCACAGATTTACGACGCGGGTTTGGCATAGACGACATGGTAGTTGGACACATTGATTGCACCGGTGGTGGAGTAAGACCAATTCACGACTACTTATATTTAATTTATCAGTCTAATTCTAATCCTTTTAACTCAGCCAAGAGCGCCAAAAGATTTTTTGGAGAGGGAAAATGCAAACAAAAGCAAAATTAAGAAGAGCAAGAAAATGAACAAAACATTCAAGAAGGGGCGTTTATACCTTTACAGTCTACTTGTGCGATTCAAGAGAACAAAGATTTCAATGCCGCTTGCTGAAGCAATACTAGGCAAGCATGACTCTGTCAAACTGCAAGCTTTCCTGTTGGAAGTTAATCACCAACTGAACCTCAAATCAAAAATAAAACCGAAAATGTCTTTGCTTGTCATAGACCGTTCCTTTGTGATGTTACATGGAGCATTACTGGCATTCAATAACGAGAACTACGAAGCTTACGTGCGAAGGTCATGGGAGTGTTTACAAGGAGAACAAGAATGGCCAAAGAGTCAGCTATTCGTTGTTTTTTGCATCGCTCATTTGTTACACGCGTTTTCTTCAAACCTGAAAACTAAAGGCGTCCCAACGAAACAAAGGCACATGGCTCTGTTTGCACTTGCCTCCCTACAGGCTACAACTAACTTCAACGAATTTGAAAACGTAGTCGACAAGATCATTATCCTCTTTGGCAAAAAACTAATGGAAGAAGGGAATACAATTCATCAAATCGTTGCGGATTTCCGAAACCATGAAACAATTCGTGCTACAACTATTCCAGAGTACGAAGAAGTAGGTGTCGAGGGCCGTGACTACAAAATAAACAAGCTCCTAAATACACAATACAGCCTAAGCCCTTTCTACACCTACTTCATGGAGCGTCAAAGCAAGATTCGGATCCCTGGAATCGACTTCAAAATACCAAAGGGGGGGAAAAAATCCAAAGCTTCAAAAGATGAAACTGAAGAGGAAATTCCGGAAGACAAAAGCATTCCAAAAAACCCGTACTTTAGCAACAAAATTATAAAGCTAATTGAGAAGTCATACATAGCATACTATCCGTTTTTTGGAGCTGCTATTCCCCGTTTGCGTATAACTGACTTTCACTATGAAACAAACGCACCTATTGAAAGTTATTTCAAAGTAACGAAAAAAGATTTTCATCAACAGCAGAAGAACGTCGTCGACTTCGTGCAAGACCACTACGAGTGTACAGAGTTCATGCTGCTAAACGTTTACGAATCACTCCAAGCAAACGCCAAAACTTTCCTAGACAAAATACAAGATGCAGATGACAAAACTGACCCAACAGATGACGTTCATGCGGAGGAAATTTGGAAAAAGAAGAAAAAGCGGAGCAGCATATATGCCACAAGAGCCAGCAAATTGACACAGCTACCAGACAAAACAGAGGAAGTCTTACCAAACGTTCAACTTACGAAAAAAATTGGAAAACCGAAAAGCAAACCAAAAGCCCCAACAAAACCAATACAAAGACTAACAACCCTGCCAAACCCAACTGGAGGATCAAGCCTTGCGGTGTGGAACAAAGACACCCACGTAATCGGTGTACAATCGACGATGGGAAATCTCAAAGGCATCATGAAAGACTTAGCAACTCTAACGGGTGAAGAATGGGTCAACGATATGATAATCAACGTTGCTGGAGCGCTGGCTTTGGAGAAAACTACAGGCATTGATCAAATGATCTTAGACGCCAATTTCATCCGACCTACAACTGCAACAATGTTTCGTCGTCACCCTCATATGTTCATCATTTCTGGAAAAGGTCAGAAGACCTTGAACATGCTGGTTGCTGCTAGACATCCAACGCGTGCTTGTTCCAGTTTGCAATCACAGCCACTGGTTTCTCATGGTACTCAACTTTACCACAGCAAGAATACAATTCTATGATTCCATGGTGCAGTCCACCAGTGATGCCGTCAGGAAAGAGATTCTGGAAGAAGTTATGCGGAAACAACTGAACAAGTTAACGCGTTGGGAAATTCAAGTTGAGGACGTGCCGCAGCAGGAAGGAGTATACGAATCTGGTACGCACACAATCATGCGCATCGAAGAATTATGTACAGGCGTACAGCAAGACTACACGCGCAAAGGCATATGGAACAAAAGGAATGCACTCATCAAGGAACTCTTATCCACAACCGAGATTGGTAGGAGCATTCTCGAAATCTTTGAAGGATCTGAACAGGAGCTGCTCCTTGAAATAAGAAAATACGTGGAGGAGATTAAAAAAAAACGGACCAGCATATATGCTACAAGAGCCAGCAAATTGACACAGCTACCAGACAAAACTGTGGAAGTCTTACCAAAAGTTCAACCTACGAAAAAAATTGGAAAACCGCAAAGCAAACCAAAAGCTCCAACAAAACCAATACAAAGACTAACAACCCTGCCAAATCCTACTGGAGGGTCAAGCCTTGCGGTGTGGAACAAAGACACCCACGTATTCCTTGTGCAATCCACGATGGGAGATGTCAAAGGCATCATGAAAGACTTAGCAACTCTAACGGGCGAAGAATGGGTCAACGATATGATAATCAACGCTGCTGGAGCGCTGGCTTTGGAGAAAACTACAGGCATTGATCAAATGATCTTAGACGCCAATTTCATCCGGCCTACAACTCTAGCAACGTTTCGCCATCACCCTCATATGTTCATCATTTCTGCAGCAATTCAAGAGTCCTTGGACATGCTGGTTGCTGCTAGACATCCAACGCGTGCTTGTTCCAGTTTGCAATCACAGCCACTGGTTTCTCATGGTACTCAACTTTACCACAGCAAGAATACAATTCTATGATTCCATGGTGCAGTCCACCAGTGATGCTGTCAGGAAAGAGATTATGCAAGAAGTTATGCGTAAGCAACTGAACAAGCTGACGCGTTGGGAAATTCAAGTTGAGGACGTCATGCAGCAAAAAGGAGGATACGAATGTGGCACCCACACAGTCATGCGCATCGAAGAATTATGTACAGGAGTACAGCAAGACTACACGCTCCAAGGCATATGGAACAAAAGGAATGCACTCATCAAGGAACTCTTATCCACAACCGAGATTGGTAGGAGCATGCTTGAAATCTTTGAAGGATCTGAACAGGAGCTGCTCCTTGAAATAAGAAAATACGTGGAAGTTATTTGCCGACCACAAAGGAGCCGAAAATAAGGTTAGTATCTTATATAATTGCATAATATTGTTAGTCAAATATTCTTCCAAATAATTGTATTCATTGTAGTTCAGCTCTGCAGTGCAACATTCACCATCGGTGATCAAACCATGGATGACCAAAAAAATTGCTGGGAACAAATATGATCTAAGTTTTTGGCATAAGAGTCACAAAGCATAGTCACTGTAAAAAAAACATGATGCGAAGACCAACCCCTTCGCTAGATTTGAAAAAAGTTCATTAAGTTCAGCGTAACACGTAATTTCTTGTTAGACATAGTGGAGAGGCAACGAGTGAAGTACTTGAACTTGAAGCGTAATAGCCGAAACGCAACGTGGGCTGAATTTTTTAACTAGATGTATTCTATGTCAGCAAATTCTCTTAGCCAATCTTACTTTACGTATATAACGTATAGCTAAAATGAATTCAATCAGTACAATTATACTGTTCTAACCTTGACTATGGTAACGCCTGTCTCCCTCGTTTCTCTTCTGTAATCTATCCCATGTCATCTGTTTCACATTTGTAGTGGAGTATAAAATAAAGCAAGAAACATTTCGCCTGCAAATTATGTGCTCGTAACACTTCCTGGAAAGTTCGCTTAAATAAGCTAACTCAGTAAGCTCATTCTCCGCGTGTGCATTAACCGAGTACAGTCAAACGCGAGACCCATGAAGCCAGTTGATGAGTCCGGGAAGGGGTCCGACGTCGTCAATGAAAACCCCGGACAAGGAATCACTGGAAGAGGTCTCCGGCGTCGAAGGCTGTTTGCCTGTTCCAGACCCAGACTTTATTTATTCGTTTCAATAATTTTTTGTGTTCAAGAAGGCTTATAAAGTGCATTATAATTTGAACTTCATGTTGATCTGGGGAGACTACTGATACAATATCCAGCTAGGCCCACGACAACTATTTCTGTCCGTCAAGGAAGATTGAGCATGACGCTGTAAGGCTAAGGCTAT
>VNWY01001537.1:0-14174 GCA_009869845.1 Pseudachorutes palmiensis | reverse complement strand
AAATGAACATTAGATTAACGTATAAAAGGAAGAAGAGGTTATTGTGAGTGTATCATTTAGGAATTGGTTTTAGTAGCTTTTAATAAGAATTATTAGCCAATAACGACGAAACGAATCAAACAAACCGAAAATTAAAATTGTCGAGAATTTGAGACCAAAACTGAGTACGAGGCAAGAATTATTCAACAAAATGGTGACCGAAGTAAAGGTTCGGGTTATGGTAAATTGATCTGTGCTGGTGCTTTAATTGCTTGCTTATTATTCTTTTTGAAGAAGTTTTATGACTATGTGGACCAAAATGGAATGTGTTATACTTGCTCACATTTGCTGCTTTTCATTATTTTGCTATTTGAATTACTTTGTCATACTAATTTTTCATTTTTTTGTTGCATGCTCACATTTTCTGCTTTTCATTATCTTGCTATTTGTATTACTTTGTCATAATAATTTTCCTTTTTTTCGTTGCATGCTTTGGCTTTTCTCTTTCCAATAGGAACCATGGTGTACACTCCAGTCCAACGCCAGTTCATTGTGGAACGGTATATTGCGAATATGGCCCATTCGAAAAAAATGAAACGAACCCAAGACCAGTATGTCGCAAGGCATGGCGGAAGTCCTCCTACGCCGAAAACCATCGAGGCGTTGTATAAGAAGTTTGTAGACACCCAGAACTTGGTCAAGAACTTGCCTCGTGGACCCGGAGCCACCAAAAACACGGTTGCGAATCGCCAGGCTTTGGAACAACTCGTGAGGACGAACGATCGTGCTGACCTGTCGAGGCTTGCTGCCGGGCTACCAACACCATGCAGCAGAACCACGACTTGGAGGATGCTTCGTGGCAAAAATAACCTCAACCTGAAAAACTACATTTTGCAGAAGCATCAGAAGCTCAAGCCTGGAGACCTTCCCCTCCGCTTGGCTTTTGCGAACACCATGCGCTCAAAAATCCAAGCGGTAATGTAGTTAAATTGCCAAATTGTCCCTTCCATCGCCTGTAGCGAGAAGTGAAGTGAGAAAATTCTCTCTTCCCTCGCTTCATGCGAGAAGTGAAGAAAGAATACTTCTCCCTTCCCTCGCCTTTCAGAGAGGCTTCTCTCTTCCTTCCTCATTGAGAGAAACTTCTCTCTTCCCTCGCTTCTGGCGAGAAGTGAAGAAAGAATTTTTTCTTTCCCCGCGCTAAGTTAACTAACGGAACGGAGAAATGGCGCAAATAATGAAGAAATGACTCATGACGCTCAGTTCGCTTATGCATTAACAATGCCTCCCTTTCGGCGAGAAGAGAAGCGAGAAAATTCTCTCTTCCCTCGCTTCATGCGAGAAGTGAAGAAAGAATACTTCTCCCTTCCCTCGCCTTTCAGAGAGGCTTCTTAACTTACTTCCTCATTGAGAGAAACTTCTCTCTTCCCTCGCTTCTGGCGAGAAGTGAAGAAAGAATTTTTTCTTTCCCCGCGCTAAGTTAACTAACGGAACGGAGAAATGGCGCAAATAATGAAGAAATGACTCATGACGCTCAGTTCGCTTATGCATTAACAATGCCTCCCTTTCGGCGAGAAGAGAAGCGAGAAAATTCTCTCTTCCCTCGCTTCATGCGAGAAGTGAAGAAAGAATACTTCTCTCTTCCCTCGCCTTTCAGAGAGGCTTCTTAACTTACTTCCTCATTGAGAGAAACTTCTCTCTCCTTTCCTCATTGAGAGAAACTTCTCTCTTCCCTCGCTTCTGGCGAGAAGTGAAGAGAGATGTTTCTACGATGCATCGTGTCGAGTAGGATCCCGATTTCATGAAGAACGTAGTTTTTTCTGATGAAGCTACTATCTACGTCGGAGTCAAAGGGAAAATCCGCGTCTGGTCTCGTACTCGTCCAGTGGAAGCTGATGCTTGCAAAACCACCTGCAAGAAAAAAGTTCACATCTGGGTTGGAATTTACCGCGGCGTGGTTTTTTACCACTTCTTTCCCAAAGGCGTCAACTCCACTGGTGCTAACTACTTGCAAATGCTGAGATCCTGGTTTGTTCCTGCCCTCCAACAGCACTGCATCGCTGCCAACATCCCATTCCAGACAGTATGGTTCCAGCAGGACGGTGCCTCTATCCACTTTGAGCACAACGTTCGCGCCTATTTGGATACCACATTTCCTGGACGCTGGATCGGTAGGGGGGGACCAATCCCATGGCCACCGCGAAGTGCAGATTTTAGCACCTGTGACAATTTCTTCTGGAACACGTTGAGATATTCGCTTGGACAGGAAAACCCACGACCGGACACTGAACTCCAGCTGCAAACCTTGATTTGCCAACTATTGCCGTGGAGTTGATCCTGCAGTGCTTGATCGTGTGCGCATCAGATTTCTGAACCGCTGCGTCCTTTGCATCTCGGTGAATGGAGGTCTTTTTGAGCAATTGATGCGACCAAGCAGCAAGCGAAATCGTCCCCGACCGGTTGCCATCCCCGGACCTCCACCACTTGTTCCCGCACCGGCCAATCTTCCAGTCGCTGGACCATCGAGGATTTTGTTCCCTCCGCCTCCTCTCCTTGCAGCTCCAAATCCGAACGTAAACAACCATTTAATTCGTAAGCTGTGCTAATATCTTCTTTCCAGGATACTGATGGGAGCGACAGTGATGAGGACGACCTTCTACCCATCTAAGAAGGCGGAGGAGGAGGGGACAGTGGAGCACACCACTATAAAATAACGGCACAGGACATCGTGTCTTGCGTGTTGCTCGCAACTGATGAGGCAACAGCAGCCAGAAACACGATGACAAAAAATAGACATAAAGGCAAGACACGGAATAAATTTAAGAATAATTATAAAATTAAATTATATTTCAATAATTTCTGTTCCGTTAATGAATGTTGCTAATTATTTAATTATTGATTGCGGACAGAAAGACAAACGGACATCAGCTATTTCTTTAAACACGGAATAAATTTTAAGAATAATTATGTCAAATCATATTCTAATTGTTGAAGGGTTTGAATAATGTTAATTTTTTAATTATTGATTGTGGACAGAAAGACAGACGGACATCAGCATTTTTTTTATTAAACTTAAATTAAAATTATTTGTAAATATTTGCCCATGTCTGCTTGCTCGCAAAGGGTGATTTCGCGGCAAGTGGCGCAACTTGCAGTTGCTCCCACCTCTGCGTAAACCCGCCAAACAAAACTCGGTAGTTTTGGGTGNACCAATTGAATTCTTCGAAGTGAATCCACCAGGGAGGTTACTCAATCGACTGGTGAACGACGTGGGTGTGATGGATGACGTCATCGTGGGCTTTTTCATTGTGTTGTTTATGGTATGAAATGCAAAATATAAGCAACTAACTAATAACTTAGCTATAATAATCAGCTATGAATTTTTGATCCTTTGTACAGCCAGCTAGTCAGGTAATTGGAAGCTTAGTTATTATTAGTATCGTCTACCCTTTGGCTCTTATCCCGGCGCTACTCATGCTACTCGCTCTACACAAAATTTGGTCCTTCTACATTATAGCTGGATTGAACTTGAAGAGGATTGAGGCACAGGGTAAGTGCAATACAAACTTAGGTCCAAGGTATGCAAGGTATATATAAATATCTTGCTTAATTTCTAGAAAAGAGTCCAGTATTTGGACTATTCAGCTCTACCCTTTCTGGGTTGGCTACAATTAGAGCCAGCCGCTGTGAGAACTACATGTTGAGCCAGTATGTGAAGTTACAAGATGCACACAGCAGAAACTATTTTTACTACATTGGAGCGACTACGTGGTACACTTTTATCTGTGATTGGGTTACCACGTTGTTTGTTATTTGTGTCGTAGCTTATGGGATCCTCGTTGGAAGGAATGGTATAGGCACATTAATTTCATTCTTATGAACATTCATTCTGTTCATATGCCTTTTGTTCTGTACAGATTCTTCCTCCGCTGCCCTTGCAATATCTTCCGCAATCAATCTCGCACTCTACGTCTCCGTTGCACATCCAGCACTCATTGCACTTGAAAGTGCAATGGTCTCTATTGAGAGAATCTTAGAATATTCAAACATTCATTCAGAAACAGAGGAAGGAAATGGTGGTAAGAATCAAAATTGGTCAAACTAATAAGTTTACTTTGATAACCTTTTGGTTTTCTCATTGGACATAAAAATTTGTTTATTTTAATGATCACAATGAAGACCTTCGTCCACTCCCTGAATGGCCTACGCAAGGAGGGATTCAGTTAGAAGGCGCTTGTGTTCGTTATGGCTCAAACGCTCCCGTGCTTCATTCCGTTGACTTAATTATTCAACCCAAGGAGAAGGTTTGTAAGCAATTTAGTATTGGTTGTTTTATCTCATTGGATTGTCTCGTAGATTGGAATAGTTGGAAGGACTGGTGCTGGAAAGAGTTCCTTGGTGAGCGCCCTCTTCCGACTTGTTGAGCTCTCTTCCGGAAGGATTCACGTGGATTGGTTGGATATTTCCAAGATATCTCTCAGACACCTCCGATCCAACTTATCAATTATCCCACAGACACCAACCCTATTCAATGGCTCACTACGCATGAATCTGGATCCATATTCCCAATACCCAGATACCCACATTTGGAAGGTAGTTGTGGAAATTGGTTTGGATAGCCGCTTTGGCGAAAATGGGTTAGAGACTGAGGTTAGAACAACGACACGACACGCGCAAGCGTCTACTAATATTATCTAAATGGCAGATTGGAGAGGGGGCAGAGAATCTGAGTCACGGGGAGAGGCAGCTAGTCTGCTTCGCCAGAGCACTGCTCCAGAACAATAAAATCCTCATCCTGGATGAAGCAACTTCAAACACAGACACAAGGTTGGGTTCAAATAAGTTTCAAGAGTATTTATGGACGACACCACAAAATTATTTCAGGACAGATCAGCTAATCAAAAAAACAATTCGAACCAAGTTCGCAGATAAGACGGTGCTGACAATCGCTCATCGGCTCTCCACTGTGATGGACAATGACAAGATCCTAGTATTGGAAGAGGGAGAGGTAGTCGAATTCGACAGTCCTTACAAGCTTCTTCAAAACCCAAATGGACATCTATTTCAACTCTGCGCAAGGGCTGGACCAAGGCTTAATGCACGATTCAATAGAATTGCATTTGAGGCGTATCAATTTCGACAAATGCAGTCAATTGCTATGTGAAGCTCTGCTATTATTATTATTAGTATTATTATTACCATTGAGGAAAATTCGTTTTCTTTCCTAATGATAACTGACCTGTCCGCGGATTAGTTTAGTCATGGGGTTGGTTCTTTTTCAGTTTAATCGTTTAAGAAAGTATTATTGTCCAATGTCGACACATTCTTTACGAATTCCAAGTCAAAAGTACCATATTCAACCACACCAGTCGGTAATAACCTGATAAACCTAATAACCTATGACTAGATTGCTTGGTTTGGTAATTTACTCTATCCAGACAAGATCCAAGCTAGAAGCACTTTTAGCATCCTGTCAGTATTTTTCAATGAGATTTTGAAACTCTACTTTGAACTGAACAGTGGATCATTTAGAAAAGCTTTGTCAAACTTGTCTTAATATGGTTTCAAACAATTTTGGTTTAATTATTTACTAATGTATATACTGATTTATTGGCCCAAATCAACTCAATTAGTAAATATCTAATTGTCACTTATGCTATCCAAATCAATAAACATAATTTGGTCTCTTAATTCCGTGTTTTCCCACCAGAATCCAGTGGTGGCACCACCAAAAATGTATATACGCCTTAATTTTTTGACGTATGCACATCCAAGTGCATGCGCATTGTCAGGAAAGTTCTTCACCAAGACAGGAGTTATTTGATTATTTGAAGGGTTGAATCTTAGAACAGAAAGCGAGCCTTCTGGTCCTTTTCCGCCCATAATATATGCTTCTTCTCCATCCCAAATGGCACATGTAAAGGCAACTGGTACTGGCAGTGTAACATCCAATTTTGTCACTGTGCCACTAATCGAATCGTATTTCAGAATATCATCCAGAAACCCAGACATCACATCAGTATGGCCACCGAAGATATAAGCACTGCCACTCTTTTCATCCCACACTGCTGAAGTTTGAAGCCTTCCGCTGGGAAGCTGTGCTGCATTTACAACTGTGTTCGAAGTACTTGAAAATCGTAGAATGCTATCCAAGCTTCTCCATGTTGGGCTGAAACTAAAACCTCCCACGACATAAATGTCCTCCCGCATGTCCCAAACTGCAGTAGTCCAGTGAGCATTAGTTGGCAATTTGCTAACTATTGTAATATCTTCAAGGTCAGTGGCATTCAGCTTCCAAATTTCGTCATAGTCTAAACCGAAACCACCGAAATAATATATTGATTCATCTCCACCCCACGCTCCACTCCCTTGTGGTCTGTTCGGCATTGTACCAAAAGTATCCAAAGTACCAGATGAAACGGAAAACTTGAGGATTTGTAAATTCCACTTTTCCGTCGATTGAAATCCCCCAAGGAGGTAAATGGAGTCTTCCCCGTCGTACATTGTCGGAATGAAGGCACGGTTGGTAAGAAGTCTTGCATTTAGAGTAATGGCTTCAAGGGTCGGTGCGGCAGGCGTGACGGGTGGTTCAGGAGTTGTAACGGGGGGTTCAGGAGTTGTAACGGGAGGTTCAGGAGTTGTAACGGGTGGTTCTGTAGTTATGGGTGGTTCTGTAGTTGTATCAAAATCAATATACATGATTTGGTCGCTTAATTCGCTCTCTCCGACGGCACCACCAAAGATATACACTCGCCTTAGTTTTTCGACATATGTACATCCAAGGGCGTATACGTTTTCAGGAAAGTTGGTTACAGAAACAGGAGTTACTTGGTTGGTTGAAGGGTTGAATCTTAGAACCGAAAACCCCTCCCCTGATCCTTTTCCACCAATGATGTATGCTTCTTCTCCATCCCAAATGGAACATGTAAAGGCAGCTGGTGCAGGGAGTGTAACATCCAATTTTGTCACTATACCGCTTCCAGAGTCATATTTCAAAATATCAGTTAGAAAACCAGACAAGAGTTCTGTATGACCACCAAATATATAAGCGTTGTTTCCATCCCATACTGCTGAAGTTTGAAGTCTTCCAGTGGGAAGTTGTCCTGCGCTCACAATGGTATTTGTAGCAGGTGAATACCTTAGAATACTGTCCAAGCTTCTCCAAGTAGGATTAAAACTGTAGCCTCCAATTACATAAATATTCTCACGCTTATCCCAAACAGCGGTGGTCCAATGGGCGTCATTTGGCAGTTTGTTCACTACTGTAATATCGTTAATATTATTTGCATTCAGTTTCCAAACTTCGTCAAAGCTTTCATAGCCACCAAAATAGAATATGGAATTATCTCCACCCCAAGCTCCACTTCCTCTTGGCCTGTTTGGCATGGTACCGTAATTATCCAAAGTCCCGGTCAATACTGAGAATTTAAGTATTTGCGTGTTCCAACTTTCCACTGATTCAAATCCTCCAAGGAGGTAGATGGAGTCTTCCCCATCGTATATCGTGGGAATGAAGGCACGGCGGGTAGGAAGTCTTGCGGTTAGTGTAACGACTTCCAAAGTATCGCTGTTCACCTTAATCGCAAACAGCGATAGAATGACCAGTAGTAGCATCGTGGGCGAGCTCTTAAAGCGTATTTGTAGCTTCCACTGACAAAAGTTGAGAGGATTTCGGATGTATTGTCGAAATTGGTTACGAAGTGAAATGGGACTGAAATTCAAGGGCAGAGTTCTCAGTTAGCCGTCGATGCTTTGAAGTTTTTTTTAATCAGCATGGATAATAGATAACAGATTATAGTCTTAATCCCAAACTGCATTGACGTGTTCAACTGTACTACGTATGGCGCTCACAATTATATTCTTGAAGCTACAACATATTTTTCTCACAAACCACGCTATAGTCTATACACGTTTTAGTTGATTGAATGACCGATTGGAAGACCCCGTCATGAAACCAAATTAATTTAAAATCGAACTTCCCAACCTCAGCCTTGATTTGTCTTAACCAGTATTGGAGTCTTGAAGGACGAATTAATTTTCTGTTCAGTAGAGGCTGTAAAAAATATCTTGATCAACACTATAGTTACAGCATGACGAAATTACAACTACAGACAGTTTCGGATCGATTTTTAATTCCCATCAGAAATCAAATCGAATGTAAATGCAAAACACGCGATACCGTGTGACATGAAATTCTTTAAAGAACTGGGATCAGCCCATAGAGAAACCGAGTCTCAACCTAAAATGATGACTGACAAATCAATTTTGGTGAAAGTCCTTGTTCTAGACTGTGTAAGTGACCAATATTGTACCTTGATAGCTTTATTAATACAACTTGAACTTAATTTTAGGTCCTAGTATTTATCGTGTGTCCAGTATGGTACACCCTTCGCATTCGTGGTTACTGCCAGCAAGTGGCAGCCTGGAAGCCAATAAACGAAACTACTGGAACTGAACCCAGGGGCGGGGGATTCCGAACAGATGACCCCGGGTTTGCAGCCCTGATGTACATCATACTAAACGCCACTTGCATCTTCTTCTTGGTGCCAATTTTCATCATTTTCATTTGGCTGTTTCGTGGAGCCATAAAAAGCGTAAGATTTGAAATTAAATGAGTTTTAAATGATTTCTAAATGTAAAATGATTCACTAATTATAATTATTCATGAATAGGCGTCGTGGGATTCTCGTGAAATGACATGCTGGGTAAAAATGCAGATTTTTTATTCTATACTGCTTTGCATAGCAACAGGGATCAATATCACAAATCCGTATGGCTGGGTGCTAATTTTTGTAGTTATCTACAGAATCGTTTCTATTGCTATCGTAATATACATTTGCAGCTGGGGATCAGTAGGCAACGAACAATCAGTGCAACACCAATTACCACGAGGTCGATGACACTTCACAAATTATTAAATCAACGCATTCTTATTAAACCAAAAGCATATTCTAGAAAACAGAGGAGAAAGTATGATTTATGTAAACTGATTAACGTGCAAATGAATGAGCGAGCGATAAATCATAAACTGTTATTTTACTAACGTCATGCATCTAAATTATTTTCCGTAGTAATCGGCTGCACAATTGAATTTTAGTCGTTTGTAAAATGAGCTCTGTTATGCCACATAAGCACAACCGAATCAAAATCTTATTTAAGAAGGACCTTCTAATGTAGTCATCGCTAGCAACTTTATCCAAGTTTATTAAACTAAATATTCCAACCAATTTAGCTTTGATTTTAGACAAATGCCAAAGTTAAGATAAATTCAAACAGCTTTATTCAACTTAATCTGAATTTTGAGCTATATGGTAACGTATTCTTCTAATTTACGTAGGTTTATCAATCAAAGCCGCCAATCCAACTATTTGTGTTCCATTTGCATCAAAGTTACATGGAGCCAACCACGCTTCGAACCCTCGCTTAATACTCCGCCACTCGTCTTCAATAATTGAGTACCACGCTGTGTCCCTCGTTCTTGACTTGTAAACGACTGCGTTCCGAAAAATCCCTTCAAAGGTAAACCCGTAGCGGAGAGCAGCTAAGCGCGACCGTTCGTTTAAGGCATCACACTTCCACTCGAGCCGTCGGTACTCAAGTTCATCAAAGGCTCTTGACGCCATCAAAAACACTGATTCAGTCCCTCCACTCTTTTTTTGCAATAATGGTGAAAATATGATACCACCAATTTCGATTGAGCCGTTTTTGGTGTCAATACCCATGAAAGATATCACACCAACTGCTTTGCCACTGGCTTTGCTAATTACTGTGTGTGCGTGCATAGTGGAAGATTGGCTTAGTTGTTGAATATATTCAGAGAATTCGGAAAAGTTCTTTGGGAAATCACTACTCAGCAAATATGTCCACTCTCGTCCATCAGGAGCCAAACTAAATGCTGCCCATAATTCTTCAGTGTGCTTTTGAGGATCCAACGTTTCTATGCGTACGTATCGCCCTTCCATTTCGGTCCTAGGTGGATTCGGCCTCGGTGTCCAATCAGGTACGGCGGCACCTATGCGTTGGCCAAACTCGTTGATCCGTGTTCCCATTGTTGCAAATTGCAGTTGTAAAAGTCTGTACAATAACTCCCGTTGCCACTACTTTGTACCTTACGTTTTAAATGACAAACTGTTACTATGCCTTCTCCTAATGAAAACTGAATAGTTATTTTTAGGGATGAATGTATATGCCGAGCAGCAGGAAAGTGAGAGTTTCGTCAGAGAAAAACGCAACTATACTGCACATGACCTTGTCTTTTATTGATTTCATCATATCACATCTAGCGCCTAATGCATTATTTTTGTTCATTAAATTATTACGTGATATAATACACCGCAATTTAGGGAATCAAGACTTAGTTAGTGTTTGCCGTAGAATCCTAAAATTGATTGCTGATTGATAAAAATTATGCTGAAATTAGGCGAATGGTTTTCCCCTGGTGAATCTGTTGATCATGTCAAAGCTCCATTTGGGCTGATCATAGGGTAATATGTGTCCAGCGTTTCTAACAAGTAAATATGCCAAATTCCTAGCTGTTCTGACGTATCCTGCAATATCTTTCCCCACTTTCCATATTTTTCTTAGAGAAAGCTGATATTCAGAAGAACCCGACCACGGAAGCTTGCTTAGCATTTCGTCTGTATTCGAGTTAGCTATAATAATATCGAGTTGGCCGTTGTAGAAAAGGACTTTATAATGTTCAGGAGCATCTAGCAGTTCAACAATCCAAGGCGCAGCGGACTGACAAAGGTCATCATATAGGAATTTTCTTACAGTATGGTCCTCAAGGTCACTGAATGACTTGTTGCCGACGTGAATTGACCGTCTCACATTCGGCAGTTGTACGTAACCAATGAAGTAATTGTGTTCCGCAGGAGCTTCGGTCATCAGGAAATTATAAAAGAAATCAAACCCAGTCAAGTTTTTAAAGTAAGAAGGAGGGTCGACGTCGAAGATCAATTGATCGATCATCTAACAGAAATTTGAAATTAGTACAGGAATGTATTAGTTTTAAGAAGACCAAGTTTAAGATGGCTCCACCTCCGCTGCATGGCGATACTCTTTTCTCTCGATTGCATGACGTGTATATCCTTCCATAGCATGGAACGAAGACAGTTGCATTTTGTCAATGAGTCCAACATTGTACAGATAGTCTCCATAGCCCAACTGGTTTATAGGGTCACACCAGCCGTCGCCAATTGCCAATCCCTTCAAATTCACACGAATGGTAGGAGATTTCCGGTTCTCCTGGTGAATTTTCCGTGCAAATGCCGGGATATATTTTCCTGGAAGATAATTACTAGCCTCAATGTACGAATACATTTCAGTCATTGTGCCTCTAGGGTACCTGCGTAAGATTCTCCAGTAAGATAGAAGTCTCTAGCAGAATATTCCGGAAATAGTGTGAAAAATTGTTGAATTGCATTATACAAATCACGTGCGACATCATCTTCCGTTGTTGCGTAGCCTTCTTTAGCATCTGTGAAGCTGAAGCCTACAGTGTTAGAAATTGAGCTTATTTTTGTTGATTACGAGTGTTACCGATCCCTGATTACCACACGTTTACCTGTGCCGACAGGGTTGTCGAAATAGATGACCGAATGGGTTAGTGTCCATGCTGTACTTCGCAGTTGCAAATTATTATTTTGGTCCAAGCGAAATGGACCGTTTTCCACAAAAAGGCCAAACAACGAAGACCCCCCTGGGCCACCTTGTAGCCAGATGAGCACAGGCGAAGTTTGAGGATTGAACTACGTGAAACGTGATACGTAATACGATAAAAGACTAGAATTTGAACATAATTATTAAAATCTTTTTACCATTGCCGGAAAGAACCAGAAGAACATATTTGAATTGTATTTGGGATTGACGGTGAAATAGCCGCTGTAGCTAACAACATCCGTGAGATTATTGACCTTAGACAACTTTCTGCCTTCTTCTAATTTCCCGTCCTGTATGAATGGCGTCAGAAACAAGGGTTCGCCAACATCTTCTTTAAATCCGAATTCATCTTGAACCGGTGCTGACGAAATTCCTTCGCTTCCGTTTAGACGCGTGAAAACTATTGTAGCAAAGAATATGCTTTTGATTAGTGACATCCTGCAGAAAAAGCGTCCTCAAGACTGCCTTATTAGGTTCCTTGTTTGTTATTCATCTACGAGTGACATTTGTTCCAAGATTTCGAGCATTGAGTCATAACTACAAGGCCACGAGGTTATCCATTTGCGATAATAAAAGTTCTTCAACTAAACACACTTTGCGTGTGACTTAGTTCAAAACAGTTCAAACAGAGTCTTTCAAGCAATAAAAGCACAATCAATCCAAACGTTTTTTCTTTGACATTTGAACCAGACTCTATAAAACCCAAAGTTTTGATTCATTTCAAAATTGGGCTTTCTTCAAAGACGCTTTATTCCACTGTTTGCAAACATTCTTTAAACAAGAAAAAAAGCATGTGAATCTTATAAATTGCGCCAACGTAACTTTTGACATACTTCATTACCATTTGACAGAGGCAGAGTACAAAGTTCTACTAATAATAAATTCGTCGACGAAGTTGTTGACAGCTTGCTGCGAACACTTGTTTTCGTACCTTTGACGTCGGTGACAAAGTCTAGGTTAGCAGTTGGATCTTGCTTTGTGATGTTCATGAAATAAATTAATAACAGATTTTTGTCCAGACTCCGTACTGCATAGTAGGAAAGTTTACCCATATAAATAGGTTCCGCTAGGAAGCATGAAACATCAAAAAATCCCACAAGCCATAAAATCAAGATGTATCTACTACTCGCAGTCTTAATTGGAGGGTGTTTCACGGCTAAGGCCGACGTCTCCATGAGCATAGCATCCGGAGACGACTTGAACAACCCTGTCCCTACTGGCTTTAATCGATATGCAAGTTTCGATAACGTTGCAAAAGCTAGCGGCCATGGAATGTAAGTAACCTTTATTTATTCGGATTAGTCTGCGAGTTAACCTGATCCAACTATTATTTTCAGTTGGCTCTTTTACGAGAATGAAAATTTCAATTCTGAAGCCGACGGATGGGTGACCTCATTCTACTCTCCGGTGCCAGCAAGTTTCGAATTTCCCGTACCTTGGCCAAGAATCCAGTCACTTCGGTTTGCATCTTTTAGTGGCATCTGGGATACACAGCCTACAGTAACTGCCTTCACAGGAAACAAGTTCCAAGGAAGGAACTTGGGTTTCACCAAAGAGAACATGAATGTGGGTGGGACACTTGGCCAATATGGGTTTTCTAAAGGCCAGGGATCTCTGATTATTACCGGGACTCAACCAATCACGTTCTACTATGGAAAGACGCCAGTCGTCTGTTACCACCTTGGAGCCGCTTCACCCAACAATCCTCTCCTCATGCCAAGCGTGTCCATTGACCTTAGCAGGGTCACGAGGATGGAGTTTGAATGCCAAGGGACCCCAGTCGCCATTCATGGGACAAGCGTAGGAATATCTCCTGTGGCTTAGCACAGCAGTATACATGCGAGTAAAGTCTTTGAAAACTAGTTTCCTTAAATCGGCTTTTGTCTAAAATAAATTGGCAGAAAACAACACGTGTGCTAAATCACTTTGATTTTAAATAATTCTTAGCCAACGTACGTTCCCGTGAAAACTAGAGTGGTGGGAAAAATCACTCGCCGGTACCAGACAACATATTTTGATTAGATGTGAGACCGGTTGCAGCTTAGTCAAGCTTACAAAAATGGTAACCAGTCGCCGTGGTCACGATGTTCCTGCGCGATAAGGCTCACACTGACAAAAGCACAACAATCGTCTCAGTTTTAGCCAAATACTTTGGATTCTTGGAAATCGAAATGGGTCATTTTCCAATGTTTGTTAGGTTGCTGTTTATTAGAAGACTTTCACTTTCAACAAGTTCCCACTCACATCTGCCATATTCTTCAGCATGTTGCAGTAGCAATAGGGGTTTCCTTCGTCAAGTACATAAGCAGGATTCTCAGAACTGGGACATGTCATTTGTTTAGACATTGGTTATATGCGAACCCAATTGTGCCATCAAACCTCCATGGAATTTTAATTATTCACAAATTTCCCAAAAATTATTCTTGATATAAGGTTAAGAACCTTTGGGCCTTTTGGTGGACGACTTTGTGCTAAAGGCTAACTTGACCCAAGCCCAATCAATTATTTTAAGGCTTCCCTTCCTTAATCCGCCAGTT